>JAQZBX010035959.1:7089-24464 GCA_029593785.1 Cabassous unicinctus
AATAAAAAAAAAAAAAAAAGGTTAAGAGCCCCTGTAGCTGATGTATAACAAAAGTGGCAATACAAACGTGAGGAAAGGACAATCATATTAATACACTGTGCTGGGAAAATGAGATATTCATATAAAAATAAAGTACACATGAACATACACGAAAATTTGTTACAAATATATATTGAAGCTTTAAATGTGAATGGTAAAACAATAAAGCTTCTAGAAGATAAAATGGAATAATATCATCAAACCTCAAGGTAGGGAAATATTTTTTAAGTAGGACACAGAAAGCACTAACCATAAAGGAAAATATTGGTACTTTGATTTTATTAAAATTAGGAACTTGTATTCAGCAAAATGTATCATCAAGAAAAAGAAAAATTAAGTTTTGAAAATTTAAGTCTTGAACAAGCACTTCACAAAATAACATATCTGAATGGCCAAATTATCCTATAAAATGTGGTCAACCTCATTAGTAATCAAAGAAATTATTTAAATCACAGTTTAATACCTCTATACACACATTAGAATGACTAAAATTTAAAATTCTGACAATATTAGGTGTTGCCAAGGATAATAAGCAAATAGATCTTTCACATGCAATAGAATGTAAATTGGACCAACCATTTTTGAAAACTGTATCTATTAAAGATGAGTATACCTACATCTTTGATCCAGCAAATTCTGCTAATTCTTATATACCCAACAGAAATGCATACATCTGTTCTCCAAAAGGCATGAACAAGGAGTTTGTAATAGTCCAAAATAAGAAACAATGCAAATATCCAACCATGGAAAACAAATGAATAAATTGTGCCATAATCCTACAAAGGAGTGTCACACAGCAATGAAAATGAATAAACTATAGATTCATGGAACACATGGATTAGCCTCACAAATGTTGAATGAAAGAAGCCAGAGGCAAAATAATACAGATTTTAAGCTTCCATTTATATAGTGCTAAACAAACAGACAAAACCAATCTACAGTGATCAAAGTCAGTTTATGTATTACCTTTGGGGAGGTCATGACCAAGAAGGAGTAAATAGTAAGCTTTCAGTGTTGGGAATGTTCTATTTTTATCAGGTTTTATGGTTACCAATGAGTGTTCTTTATGTAAAAATTCAGTTAACTGTACAATTATGACCTGTACACTTTTCTGTATATATGCTATACTTTAAAAGTTTTTAAAAATTTGCAACTCACAAAGAGGAAACAGGCACTTTCATATATTGCAGGTGAGAGTGCAAAATGATAAAATTTCCTATAGGGGAAAATATAGCAATAATAAAACTATAGGTTAATTTATCCCTTGAACCAGCAATCTTTCTTATAAAAAACTATCTCACACATTCACCTGCACAAATATAAAGTGACACATGTACATGTTTATTCGTTGTGGCATTTTATGTAATAGAAAAAGACTGGAAAAAATTAAAATGCCAGCAAAAGGAGAGGCTGGTTGGATAAACAATGGAATACACACAGAATTGAATACTTGCCACTGTGAAAAAAAAAAAAGAGGAAAATCTTCACGTACTGATATGTCAAGAGCTCCAGGCTATATTGTTAAATGAAAAAGACAAGGGGCAGAATAGTTGATCTGATATGTTATCTTTTCTGTAAGAAATGGGGAAAGACAATATTATATACTGGTATTTGTGGAAAACATGTTTTATAATGTTAATAAAAATCATTACCAGAAAACAGATGTGGCTCAAGCGATCGGGCTCCCATCTACCAAATAAGAGGCCCAGGGTTCAATTCCCTGGCTCACACGGAGAGCAGGCCTGAGCAGGAGTGCTGTCTCGAGCAGGGGTGCTGGCCTGCGTGGAGAGCTGGCACAGTAAGATGTCACAACAACAACAACAAAAGAGACACAGAGGAGAGACAATAAGAGATGCAGCAGACCAGGGAGCTGAGGTGGTGCAAGAGATTGAGGGCCTTGCTCCTACTCTCGAAGGTCCCAGGATCAGTTCCCTGTGCCACCTAAAGAGAAGACAAGCACAGAAGAACACAGAGAGAGCAGACAGCGAGTGCAAAACAGCAAGGGGTGGAGGGGAATAAATAAATAAATAAATCTTTTTAAAAATGGTTACCTATTAGAATTGGGGTAGGGAAGAAAGGATGTACAGGAACAGACAAGGTAAGGAGAAGCTATTCAAAATGGTTAGCTTCAGGGATGAGGGAGGTAACGGGTTGAGAAGGCAGGGGAAAATGAAAATTCTCTGTACATACCTTTCTACATAATTTTACCTACTTTACAAAAACAAAAATACCAAAAATTAAAAAGCAAACTAAAATAAGCTTGAATTAGGGGCCTCGCTATCCTGTATGCAATAGGAACAATCAGCAGGACCACTGGTGGTCAGATTGCCTCTCCTTTTCTTTTTCTTTCATCCTATATGTGCTTGAAGGGTACTTTTCAGTGGAGATAACAAAGATGACTTACTTATTAATAGGAAAATTAGCAGTGTGGGTTTTTATCCCAGCTACGACCATTCTGGATCTTATTAAATAATTTGGATGTGAAAATAGAACGGGTATGATACACATAAATGTATTATGTGGATACATACAAATGTATAGATGTGTCACAGGAAAAAACAGGAAGCAGTCATCTGGCAATCCCACAACCCCATTATGAAGTAGAAGGAATTGTTTTGATGAGATTTGAACAGTTGGATTATGTCCAGAATACCCAGGATAATGGAATAAGGAGCTGAATATTGACATATACTGTCTTGAGCTATCGGCTTGTTAGAGTGGCATTGAGGCTTCAGCAAGCTGTAGACCACAAATTTTTAACACAGGCATACCTTGTTTTATTGTGCTTCACTTTATTGTGCTTTGCAGCTATTGCTTTTTTTTTTTTTTTTTAATTGAAGTTTCTCAACCTTGCATTGAGAAGTCTTTCAGTGTCATTTTTTTCAAGAGCATGTGCTCATTTTGTATCTGTGTCACATTTTGGTAATTCTCACAATATTTCAAAATTTCTCATTATTATTGTAACTATTATGGTGATCTGTGATCAGTGATCTTTGATGCTACTATTTAATTGTTTGGGGGCACCACAAACTGCACCCATATAAGACAGTGTAGCAGGTTGATATTGTTTGTGAATTCCAAAAGGAGATATGATTATGTTTGTAAACTGGTCTGTTTCTCTGGGTGTGATAACCCTTTGACTGTATTAAATTCAGAGGTTTCACTTTTACTTTATTAAATCAAGATTAGGGCTTTGATTTGACCACGTCATTAGGGTGACTCAGAGTTGTGTCCCTGCCCCTTGGTGGGCTATATAAATGGACACTCAATCAAGGAGAGGAATCAGAGAAGAATCACAGAGGAAGAGAGACAGCTCCATAGACACGGCAGAGGCCCCGGTAAGAGAAATGAGCCATTCTCCTGACAGTTTTTAGCTGACTTTGTGAAGAGACCAGAGCAGCTGAGCCTGGAAAGAAATGAGCAGTGGGAAGAGAGACAAGCTCTATGCCAGCCTACAGGTGAGATCAGAAGAAGCTGGACCCACAGAGCCTTAAGAGGAAAGAGGAAGGCTGAACCTTTGCAGGCATCATCTGCCATCTTGCTTCAACACGTGGCAACAGTTTGGTGAGGAAGTAACTTTGAGTTGGACTCTTTAGGGCCTTGTAACTGTAAGCTTCCACCCCAAATTAATAGCCTTTATAAAAGCCAACAGATTTCTGGTACTTTGCCTCAGCACCCCTTTTGGCTGACTAATATAGACGGCGAACTTAATCAATAAATGTTATGTGTGTTCTGACTGCTCCACCAACCAGCTGTTCCCCCATCTCTTTCCCTCTCTTTGGGCCTCCCTATTCCCTGAGACACAATAGTATTGAAATTAGGCCAATTATAACCCCACAATGGTCTCTGAGTGTTCAAGTGAAAGGAAGAGTTGCAGGTCTCTCACTTTAAATCAAAAGCTAGAAATAATTAAGTTTAGGGAGGAAGGCATGTCAGAAGCCGAGATGGGCCAAAAGCTAAGTCTCTTGCGCCAAACAGTTAGCAAAGTTGTGAATGCAAAGGAAAAGTTCTTGAAGGAAATTAAAAGTGTCACTCCAGTGAACATATGAATGATTGGAAAGCAAAACAGCCTTATTCCTGAGGTGGAGAAAGTTGTAGTGGTCTGGATAGAAGATCAAACTAGCCACAACATTCCCTTAAACCAAAGCCTAATCCAGAGCAAGGCCCTAACTCTCTTCAATTCTATGAAGTCTGAGAGAGGTGAGGAAGCTGAAGAAGAACAGTTTGAATCTAGCAGAGGTTGGTTCGTGAGATTTAAGCAAAGAAGCCATCTCTGTAAGATAAAAGTGTAAGGTGAAGGAGCCAGTGCTGATGTAGAAGCCCCAGCAAGTAACCCAGAAGATCTAGCTAAGATAATTGATGGAAGTGGCTACAATAAATGACAGAAAATGTAGATGAAACATCCTTCTATTGGAAGAAGATGCCATCTAGGACTTTCCTAGTTAGAGAGGAGAAGTCAATGCCTGGTTTCAAAGCTTCAAAGGACAGGCTGCCTCTTCCTAGGGGATAATGCAGCTGGAGACTTTCAGTTGAAGCCAGTGTTTATTCATCATTCCCAAAATCTTGTGGCCCTTAAGAATTACGCTAAATCTACTCTGTTGGTGCCCTATAAACTTAACAACAGAGTCTGGATGACAGCTCATCTATTTACAAGGTGTTTTATTCAACTTTTAAAATCCACTGTTGAGACCTACTGCTCAGAAAATAGTTCCTTTCAAAATATTATTGCTCCTTGACAATGCACCTGGTCACACAAGCACTCTGATGGAAATGCACAATGAGATTAACGTTATTTTCATGTCTGCTAACACAACATCCATTCTGCAACCCATGGATCGAGGAGTCATTTCAACTTTCAATTTTATTATTTAAGAAATACATTTTGTAAGGCTATAGCTGCCATAGATAGCGATTCTTCTGATGGATCTGGGAAAGTCATTTGAAAACCTCCTGGAAAGATTCACCTTTCTAGATGCCATTAAGAATATAAATGATTTATGGGAGGAGGTCATAGCATTATCTTTAACAGGAGTTTAGAAGAAGTTGATTCCAGTCTTCCTGGATGACTTTGAGGAGTTCAAGACTTCAGTGGAGGAAGTAGTTGCAGATGTGGTGGAAATAGAAAACTAGAATTAGAAATGGAAGCTGAAGATGTGACTGAATTGCTACAATCTCATGATAGAACTTGAATGGATGAGGAGCTGCTTCCTGTGGATGAGCAAAGAAATTTCTCACCCTTGATTTCTTGAGATGGAATCTACTCCTAGTGGAGATACTGTGAACACTGTTTCAATGATAACAAAGGTTTTGAAAAGTTAGATAAACTTAATTGATAAAGTAGCAGCAGGGTTTGAGAGGATTGATGCCTATTTTGAAAGAAGTTCTATTGTGAGTAAAATGCTATCAAATATCATCGCATGCTACAGAGAAATCTTTCACGAAAGGAAGAGTCAATTGATGCAGCAAACTTCATTGTTGTGTTATTTTTTTTTAATTGCCACAGCTACCCCAAACTTCAGCAACCACCACTATGATTAACACTGAGGTAAGACCCTCCACCCACAAAAAAGATTATGACTTGCTGAAGACTCAGATGATAGTTAGCATTTTAGCAATAAAGTATTTTTCAGTTAAGGTCTGTACATTCTTTTTTTAAAAAAAAATAAATGCTATTGCACACTTAATAGATCATAGTATAGTGTAAACATAACTTTTATAGGCACTGGGAAACCAAACAGTTCATGTGACTTGCTTAATTGCTATATTCTCTTTATTGCAGTGGTCTGGAACTGAACCCACAGTATATTCAAGGTATGCCTGTACTGGAAATCACAGGTATATAAAGTTCTATTGGACCACACTGTTCTAGACACGAAATACAAAGACATGCTGTCCAGCAAAAGCTCAGACTTCCAGCTGCACAACAAATCCCAAGCTGATGGTAAACACTGTAGGCAGGTGTTGGAGTCACACATAAGATAATATCTTTACCATACAGCCAAATGCTGTACTCTTCATCACTAGATGTGAACAGCAGCAGATGCTGCTGAAACCTGCCCCATTGCACCACCTGGTGTTTAATACCTGATATTGCACATTCAAAGTAATTCTTCCAGGGTCACAGTCCCACAGAATCTACAGAGGAGAGAATACTGTGAAACTAAGCAAAGCAATTTCTTAAATACAATGGAATCTCTGAATTATCTCCTCTCCTCTCAAGGGCTAAAGAAAAATCTGCACAGAAATGTCTCCATCCTCTTAAATCATGTTAGCCCATTAGCCATTAGGGAAATGCAAATCAAAACTCTAAGTTAAACCATGGCTATAGTTAATAGTA
Organism: Cabassous unicinctus; assembly: GCA_029593785.1. NCBI lineage: Eukaryota > Metazoa > Chordata > Mammalia > Cingulata > Chlamyphoridae > Cabassous > Cabassous unicinctus. The sequence goes on from JAQZBX010035959.1 coordinate 13,466, forward strand.
CAATTATTTAAAAATGTGCTTTCATCAATCATAACAAAAGTACCACACCAATGTAAGGTGTTAATTATAGGGTGGAATATGGGAACCCTGTATTTTACGCATGATTTTTCTGTAAATCTGTAACTCTCTAATAAAAAATTTTAATTTTAAATTTAAAAAAATTTAAAATAAATAATAATTTTTAAAAAGCTACAATGAGCTACCACTTCACACCCACTAGGATGGCTATTACTGAAAAACAGAAAATAGCAAGTATTGGCGTCTGGGATTTTGAGAAACAGGAGCCCTCATACATTGTTAGTGGGAATATAAAATTGTGTTGCCACTGTGTAAAACACGTCTGATGGCTCCTCAGAAAGTTAAGTATATATTTACCATATGACCTGCAAGCCCACATCTAGATATATACCAAAAGGAACTAAAAGCAGGGGCTTGAACAGATATTTGCACAGCAATATTATTCACAATTGCCAAAAGATAGAAGCAACCCAAGTGTCCTTCAACAGATAAATGGATAAATAAAATGTGGAATATATATGCAATGGAATATTTTTCAGCAGTAAAAAGGAATGACGTTCTTGCACATGCTACAGCATGGATGAACTTCGAAGGCATTTTGAGTGAAATAAGCCAGACACAGAAGGACAAATACTGTGTGATCTCACTTACATGAAATATTAGAATACGCAAATTCATAGGGTCAGAAATTAGAATACAGGTTACCAGAGGCAAGGGTGGGGATGGGGACTGGGGTGTTAATGCTTAATTGGTACAGAGTTTTTGTTGGGGGGTGATGGAAAAGTTTTGGAAATGGATGATGGTAGCACAACATTGTGAATGTAATTATCACCACTGACTTGTATACTGGAAAGTACTCAAAATGAAGAGTTTTATATATGTTAGAGAATAATTTTTTTAAAAAACCCATGGAACTGTACAACACAAACAGTGAACCCTAATGTAAACTATGGTTTATAGTTAATAATATAGTTACAATAATACAGGTTCATCAATTATAACAAAGGTACCACACTAATGCAAAATGTTATAATATGGAAAAGTGCCTGGGGGAATATATGTGAACTCTACTTTCTGCATGGTTTGTCTGTAAACCTACAATTGTTCTAATAAAATAATAATAATAATAAATTATTATTCTAAAAATAAATTTTTAACTTTATGATAAAGTAAAAAAAAATAGTGATAGTTATGGGCGTTGGCCCAGGCATTTTACACTTAGTAAAATGCCTACTAACCATAACCACACAGCTGAACTATCTCCTCTAAGCCTCACAGTCCTGCAGTCTGCATTATTGTTTCCACTAGATTAGGGGAGAGAGACTTGGAGGGGCAGAAGCACCTTGGCCAAGGACACACAAATAGTAAGTTGAGGAGCGGGAATCCGACCTAGGTTTGACTAGCTCCAGTTCAAGATGGAATTGCCTTTGAGGGAAGGCATCCGATCTCCATCTCACCTTCTTCTGAACTAAGAAAGGTGTATCCCAGAGCTAGATGAGTAAATTCCTGAAGAATGATGAACTAGTGAATGGGGAAGGAGTGTTTGTCACAAACAACACCTTTATTTGCCCCACACCCATTTGCAAAATGATAATGAGCTGTGGTAGACAGATGGATGAAGAGAATCACTGAGATTCTGAGAATTTGCAAGAGAGAGATGCGGTTTTTAAACAGTAGAGAAATTCAGAAAGAAAGAAAGAAAGAAATTTGGAGAAAGGATGGAAGAATTCAGGCAAATAAATATTCAGAGAATTTTGGAGAAATTCAGAGAGTTGTGGTGGTAGATTTTTAAATGTTTCCGGGAGATTTAGGGAGTTTTAGAGTGAATTCAGAGTACATATAGCGATGAAGAGTTGGATGGAATCATTCTGTTTCATGGAGAAATTCAGAGACATGGAAAAGACGCGGACAGATTTAGAATTCAGAGATTTACCAAAAGTCATAGCATTTTGGGGCATTTCATTTCAGAGAAATGGTCACAGTATTCCAGAGAAAGTTTCCAAACGTTTCAGACACATTCAGACAGCTGCAAGTAGGTGCAGAGTTTCAGAGAGAGATTGAAAGAGTAAGAAATTGAAAAGATTCAGAACTAGGTTGTGAGTATAGAAATATTCAAATGGAGACAGAGATATTCTGACACTCCTAAATGCCAGGAATGTCCCAAAGAGTGTTCAACGTCTTGCTGCAAAACGCCCAGTGAGTCCCTCAGCTATCTACAAATATTGTATGTGTATGTTTAGCTTCAAATACAATGTGAAGTGGGGTGAGATGGGGTGAATGAAGGATGTTGCCCAGTGCTCTGTCTCTCTTGTGAGAGGAGCAGCAGAATGGAAGATGCTAAAATATGTTCGAGTCCTCCTCCCTGAGGCCAAGTCTTGTACTGCACATTCTGAAAAGGAAGACAACTTTTCATGGCCTCAGACCCACAGGGAGTCTGAATTACCTGCTCTCCAAGCCAAGGTTTTATAAGATGATCTTATATGATCTTATATAGAAATCTCTCCCATCTGGGAATTCCTATCTCACTTTGAATAGTTATAGCTGTGTACAATCATCCTGCACTTGCCAGGTACCACCAACAGCACCTCCCATGGACCTAGAAATGAGAAGAGTGTTTTATAGTCTTTCCTTTAATAATCACAACCACCAAGCCAAGTATCCTGAGAAACTGAGCCTAAAGGAAACGAAGTTGTTCCTCCAAGAGCACACATTCAATAATCTGGAGAGTTGTAATTCAAATCTGTGTCTGTCTTGCTTTAACCCTCCCTCCTTTTTTATTCCTCACTTTCTAATTCTAACCTCTCCAGCTGGACTTCCTTGAAGGAAGAAATCCAGTCTCCACCTTCTTTTCCCCAACCCTAGGCCAAACACAGGGTTGGATACACAATAGGTGCTTAGAAAATGCTGCTGCTGATTAAAAATGGACTAATTGATGGCTGGTTGATTTTGATCATTTCTTGACCAATTTAGTGCCAAAATGGAGTCCGTGGCTGCCTGTAAAGCCAGTCCAGGAAAATTCAAATGGTTTTCCCTAAACTTAGTAAGGCCACTGAGAAATACTCTACCTCCATTTGCTTCATGCTACAAAGGCACTTTTTTCCCCCATCAAATTTGCAGCAACAGGGTACAGAAGCCCTTCAGAAGTCAGGAAACTTCTGGACTCTGCATGGAAGGGAAGGGACAGGTGAACAAGCGAATGCCACAGTATAACCAGAACTTCAGAGTCTTGGCTTCATGCAAGGGATCCCATGTTACAATGTGGTAGAGCAAATCTCTCCCTCAATGAGATCTCCCCATTCCAGTTGATGGGACTTGCTTATGACAGCTTCTCACAGGCAATCAGGCTTCTTGCTGCAGAATAAAATGCAGGTGATGGACCTACTCTGGTCTGGCAGGCAGTGGACCCCAGACAGGGGTCGGAGCAGGGGGAGTGGGCTGGAAACCCACTCAAATGGTGTGTTGAGGGCCAAGCTCTGTCCTGGAAGTCAGGACACCTATGCTCAAGTCTTGCTCTGCCATGCACTTGTCGTCTGACTTGACAAGTGACTAGAACTCTCCAAGCCTGTTTTCTCACATGAAAAATAGGGATCTCTTCCATGAGAAGAGAACCAGGATTTGACCCAAAGCTTTCTGATTTCAAAGCCTGTAATGTTAGCTGTTTTACTATACACAGCAAGTATAAATAGTAAGATCCTTCTAAGGTCTTGAATTCAGTCCAAATTCTCCAACTGCATCTCCTGACCCAAAGAGAATACTAGAGTTTGGAAGGCACCTAAAATTCTACCTTGTGCACTTTGAAAGGTTACCAGTTCTCTGGGCTCACCGAGCTGCCTTTGTTTACAACTCTTATGTCCCTTATCACACTATATTCTAAGAACTTGTTTAAAGACCACGCAGTCCTTGAGAGAGGCTGGGTCTGGTTTCTGTCTCCAGTGCCTGCTGAGTGTCGCTGAGTGCATTGTGAGGGAGGCGCCCAACAGCCACGATTTCCAAGAAGCCCTGCGACAGAATGGTGATGCGGAAAGAGCACTAACCTGGTGGCTGGGAACCTTGGATGTTCATCTCAGATCTGCCACAAACTCACCCTGCGAACTCGAGAAACTCCCTGACGTCTCAGACTCTCAGTTCCTTAAACTGCAAGTGGGGATAAAGCCCTAATTCCTAACATAAGAAGAGGATGGTATGAGCTACTTTTCAGACCATGAAGTGTGGAATGGCAGGCACTCCTACATATCCACCAGCATCCATTCTTCCCTTTTCATGAGTGAAAACTTTCAGGTTCTTGGCTGGGTGCAAGGCCACCCCCAAAGTGACATTTCCCAACCTCCTTTGCAGCTAGGTGTGACCAAGTTCTGGGCAACAGGATATTAGTGGAGGTGTTACATGCAACTTCTAGGAAATGTACATTGGAATCTAGATGCAATGGCTGGAGCTTGAGCAGTTATTTTAGACAATGACATGGAAGATGGTGGAGCAGCAAGATAAAAGAAGCTGGGGTCCCTAAAATAATTGTGAATAGCAGACATGTTCTGTCCACCTCAGACTTTTACACATGCCAAAATAATAATCTTAGTTAAGCTACTGTTAACTTGGGTCTGTTTTACTCACAGACAAACAATCCCAGCTGATACAGGTTGTTCTGCTAATAACAATTTACACAGGTTTGGAGCTGTAAGTTTTATGAAGAGCTTTGAGAGAAAAGGAAGAAACTAATGTAATATGCATTCATTCATTTATTTGATAAAAATGTAATGCACATCTACTGTGTGACAGGCTCTGTGCCATGTGCTTGAGATAGAAATGAATTAGATGAAGTCTCTGCATTACAGGAGTCCAGCGCCAGCAGGGGAAACAGACAAGCAATTATACCGCAGTTGACAGGTATTACAACAGAGGAAGCACAGACGGCTGCAGGTGCCATTTAACCCAGAATCCTGAGAAGGACATGACTTGCAGTGGACCGGGAATGGTGGACAGGAGCCACGACCTCCAGATCCCCAGGCTCTGCACCCAACTGCTAACCCCAGGTGCCTCTGAGTCTCCTGAGCCTGATTCCTGTGAGGCAGCAGAGAACTTGTGGTCCTAGCTAGGGTCAGATGCTCTTTGGAGAGCTCTCTAGAGCCTTGTATTGGGCAGCTGCAGGCTCTGCTTTCTGAAGAGGATGGGGAAAGGTGGGATGGCATTGACTCAGATATGAAGCCACCATCACCCAGTCCCACTTGGGGCTTCTTGGGGCTCTGGAATTTGTCAGAACCAAGGAAGTCCAAGTGGTTTGGCTGTTTCAAGGTGAACACCAGTGCAGTCACGTGGATTCTTCTCCCCCACATAAAATAATGATGATGATCATTTTAGTTACCTGGCTGCTAAAACTCCTATCATACAATAGGTTGGCTTAAGCAAGAGGAATTTATGGCTCATGGTTTTGAGGCTAGAAGTACAAAATCAAGGAATCAGCAAGGAAATGCTTTCTCCCAGAAGAATGTGGCATTTTGGGGCTGGCTGCCAGCAATCCTTGGCCCTTGGCTTTTCTGTCACCATAGTAATACATATGGCAGCATCTTTTCATTTCTCTTCTGTGTTTGGTTGACTTCCAGCTTCTGACTGCTGCCCATGGCTTCTCTCTCTGTCTGACTTTCATTCCCAGGAATCCAGTTTAAATCCCAACCTGATTCATTTGGACCACACCTTAACTGAAGTAACATCCTCAAGAGATCTTGACCCACCAAAATGTGGATCAAGACCAAGAACATGTCCAAAATGAGGTACACAGTTCAATCCACCACAATGATAATGATGATAATTACTAAAAATGGCAGCAATATTTTCTATTGATTGAGCATTACTGTACCAGGCCATGTGATCTATGCTTTACACACTCACTTTATACCTCAAGATAACTCTTGTTACCCCCATTTCACATATAAGGAAACTGGGGCTGATGGAGGGAAAGCAGGTTGCCCAACATCACACAATTGGTGAGTGCCAGCACCAGGCATGAATCCCAGGTGTGTCTGACTTTATAGCCTCTCTCTTTTGCTTTTCAATTGCAACACCAGCTGGATCCCTCCTCTTTCATGACTTTTAGAACCAAAATGGCTAGAGTGCACCTTGTAGATAATTTAGTCTATAGCATGTTAGAACTTCAAGGTCATTAGAAACAAACCCAGATATCTCAGTTCACAGATGAGGAAATAGTGGCCCAAAATGACATGGAGACTTGCCCAGGATCACAAATGTGTTGGGGCAGAAACAAAACTCAATCCCAGCTCCTGGCCTGACCTGTTTCCTCTGTGCCTCCATGACCTTCTGCTGCTTGGGCTCAGCGCTTCTTTTCTGGATTGAGCTCTGGTTCCTCATAAAAATAATGTCTTCAGAGAAGACATCTAATGCCAGGCACCCACCCATCCTCCCATTTACCCTTCCACTGAATCCTCAGGGATCCCCTAGCTGAGCTGGGTCTTGGTCTTAGGCCACAAAGACCCATCAGGACCAGCTCCTGCCCTAGAGAGGCCCTCAATCTCCTGGGGACAGACAAGGAGAGCACAGTGTGCCTAGTGTTATGCTGGGGGAGCACAGGGCCTAGGAGAACACAGCGAAGGGAGCTCACCCAACCTGGGTATCAGGGATGGCTGCATGTGAACAGCCAGAGGGGAGAGGGAAGAGAAGACATGAGCTATCAGTCAAAGGACTCTCGGGCCCCAGGAGGGTGGCAACAAGCAGAGAGAAAAGCAAGGGTGGTATTGGCAGGAACTATAATCACCTTTAGAACGGTCTGCCCACTGCAGGAACCCTCTTGGCAGCACCTGACAGGTGCAATTCAGCCTTCTGTTCTCCTGACCCTGGCCTTCTAGAGGTCTATTTTTCTGCTGGGTTCACTTTCCCCTTTCACCATGACCCTAGCCTAGACTATCTTCCTCCGGTAAATCACCAGGCCCATGGGCTTTGCCAATAGACCTCTTGAAATTCTTCTTTCTTGGCTCAGTGTGAAATTGAGTCTACCTCCTCCACCAACTGAGGGGGAAGGGGGAATTGTGATGCCATGCCACTTCAACAACTCTTTCCAAAGCAACTACTACTCCTGATACTTGAACAGCTACACTATAAAAGTGTAAAAGGCCGGAGATGGATGACCAGTGATGGTGGCAGAAATGGTTCCTCCAAAAAGCTGTAGCAGACAGGATCAGTCACGTGAGAGACTTCCTGGGGGAAGTGACTCAAGGATAAAGGGGAAAGCAGGTATAGGAAGAGAGCCCTCAGACAGAAATGCAGGTCTGACAAGCACGAAATCGCAAATGCAATGTTCATTCCAGAGTGGTTGCAGCTGGGGCTGTCAGTCTGCTCTGTTCCTGCAGTAGGTGATCTGAACTCAGCACATTTCCATGGGCTCTACAGCACGGGCTCCTTAATGGTATGTCTCATCTTGAGAATGTGGGGGTACTAGGCCGCTGTTATATTGTTCTCAACCTTTGCATTTCAGCCCAAGTTGAGACAGCAAGAGTCCCATTTCAATATCTTGTTACAGGGAAGTGGGTGTGGCTCAATTGATAGAGCTCCCGTTTACCATATGGGAGGCCCCAGGTTCACTTCCCGGGGCCTCCTTGTGAGGGCAGGCCGGCCCCCGCGGCCTGGTGGGCTGATGCAGCAAGACCTCACAACAGGAAGCGGGTGTGGCTCAATCAATAGAGCCCCCGTTTACCATGTGTGAGGCCCTGGGTTCGCTTCCCGGGGCCTCCTTGTGAGGGCAGGCCAGCCCGCGCGGCGCGGTGGGCTGATACAGCAGGACCTCACAGCAAGGGGGAGATAAGCAGACACGGAGAAGACACACAGCAAATGGACACAGCAAGCACAAGCAGCAAGGGGGGGATAAATAAATAAATAAATAAATCTTTAAAAAATATATATATATATATCTTGTTACATATGCATTATCTCATTTAATTTTCCCAACTTTTTAAGAGGTAGGGATTATCTCATTTTAGAGATACAAAATCTTAGGCTTAGCTAGTTAAATGAGTCTCCTATCAAAATGTAGCTTGCAAGTGGCATACCCAGGATTCAAATTTCAGCTCCACGTGAGGGCCCTGCCACTGTACTGACACTGCCATCCCAGGTCAAACCAGAGGGCAATCAAGAATAATACTGAAATCCTACCATGAGCTAGGGAATAGTGGTGCCTCCTGGGTTCAAGGCACATTGCAGTTTAGAAAACATTTTCGCCACAATCCTCGTCTACTTCCAAAATCAAAGTTATACATTCCCACTATTATCCTCTAGCTGTCCTCCAACTAGCATTAATCTTCCTAGACTACTCGTTTCAACCGCAATCACAGCCATAAATCAAGTGTTTGTTACATTTATTATAATGTGTTAATAATATATTTAATGTGGTTGGTAATATAAATACAGGAATGTTCTTCTACTACAGGTTGTTAAGAATGTGGTGATATATGGGCATAATATAACTAATGTAATTTATGGGCTATAGTTAACAACACAGTAATGTTTTTATAGCAATAGCAAAGTTGGTACTATATTAATTCTAAAGGTAAAAAAAAGAATGTGGGGTTTGGTTTTGTAAGATATGAATACAATTAAGCATTTTTTCTCTTTTTTTTTTCTCATTAATAATGAGACCTTGACTATGTCATTTAACTAATCTGTGTTCATCTGTGTATCTTCTGAACACTAAAGGAACAATTGAGTTAGCAGGTGGAATTAGATGAGATAAAAGTACCTGAAAAAGAAAAAAAAAGTTCACATCCACTATTTTATTTCATCCTTCCAACCTGTGAGCTAGTTGTTATCTCCATTTTATGGAAGAGAAAAATGGGACTTGGACATAGGAAATGCTTTGCCCTCATCACCCTGGTAGTGAGTGAAGAAGCCTAAGTGAACCTGGATTTGTCTGACTCTGAATTCTTTGTGCTCATTGCTATTCCAGTGCTTCCCCAGACAAGTCACCAATCATCTGTGCAAGTGTATATGTGTGTGTGTACCAGTTATACCTGTGGATGAGCTGTGGCCCATCGCCAAGACCTTATTCCCAAGCCCAGACAATGCTCACGTTTCTATTGCCAGCCCTGCCTTCTTCCTACTCCAGAAACAGGTTTGCCCAAGTGGGGGTGGCGGGGGGGGGTGCGGTCTGGGGCTGCCAGGGGCAGCAACAGAAACAGCTAACCCTGAGCTGTGGTCTTCCACAGCTGACCCTGGAGTCCTGGAGAACTCTAAGCCCAGAACAAGTTCTCTTTCCACCAGGACAACCTCTGGGAATCAAGGTTGGGAATTGTCCCTCGGAACCCAGTGGGCTGGAGTGCGAGTGCAGAGCCAACTCCTGCCAGCTCAGCTGGGGGTGGAGCCAGGCCTCATCCAGGCCAGCCTTGACTTGAGCTGTCAGAGCAGCTGTCAGAGGCCAGGCCAGACCCACACCACGGCTGGTCAGCTGCTGCCCCGTCACTGAGACACCGGCCCCAGGAAGTTTGTCTAGGCCAGGCCGAACAGGTAAGGGTCGGGCTGGGTCTGGCAGGGATAATTTTTCAGTGCCCAGAGCATGTAATTTGCCTTCATTTTCTCTTTTCTCTCTTTCCATCCCTGGTTCTCTGTCACCATCTTTCCGAGTGTCTACCCTCCTACACAATTACCCCTTCCTATTGGAATTAAGCATCCAGCCTGTCCTTGTGGGGTCTCCTCAGAGGATCACTGTGTGAGCTGGACATGGGAGTATGCCAGATGCCTTGGCCCTTTGGTGGCTGGGGAGGCACCAAGGAGAAGACAGTGCCCCTCCTGCTCTGCACAGACAATGTTTTCTCCCCTGGCAGAGCTCCTCCTCCTTCTCTCTCTGTCCCCAGTGCTCAGAGCAGAGTCACTGCCCTCCACAACACCAGGGCACCACTGACATTGAGCTATTGGGGAATGGTGCCCCTTGGAGTTGTGTGGTGGGACAGCCCTGACACAGGGCCCCAGCCAGAGCATGCTAGGTGAGTGAGGGGTGAATTAAATGGAATTAAATTTGAAGGTGAATTGAAAAGAACACGGGCCTGTGAAGAGACAAAGCACATCCTCAGGTTAGGTGGGCTAAAAGCGAAAGAAGAGGAAGGGGCAGGGCAGAGGTAGCCCAGAAAGGAGGTGAGTGGGGGCTCAGGTGGTAGGAGATGGCACTGAAAAGATCTCTGGAATTGAGGCCTAGAACCCAGGGCTGCTGTCCCCAGCCCAGTGATCTGTGTGTCCTGCTTCAGAGCTCCCACTGGAAGGGACAAAACAGAACCAGTTTCTTGCCCCCTTGCCACCAGGAGAGATACACATTCGTTGCTCTCTCCCCTTAGATACAGGGCTAGGAGAGAAGGGAAGGGTGTTAAGGCACAGCTTTTAGACTCAGCCAAGCCTGAATTCAAACCTCAAATAATCCACAGGATTGTTTAGAACTTCAAAACTTTCACCAATTATGGACTTCTCCAGCGAACCTTAGTTTCCTCACCTGCTAAATGGGAACCTGCCAACTCATATGGTTAATATAACAATTGAGACCACATTTGTGATGTGATGAGACCTATACAATATGTCTGGCACATACTGGTAAATATTAGTCTCCTTACCTCTCATGGTTCTGGAAGAGGAAGTTCTCAGCAGGAAGGTTGGCTGAGAGTGGTTTTTCTGGAAGAACTTGCAAGTATTCAGGGTGGTGGCCAGTCAGAGATACAATAGAACCTGCCCAGGAGTCTGCTTGGGGCAGAAGTACTGGAAGGAGACAGAGGATCACCCAGGCAACAGCATGGAAGGGAGTTTTTTCCCGATTCCATGGCATGGATTCAGAGGCTTCATCTATAGCATCAGCATTGGTGGCTAATGCTCAAAATTCCAGCCTTAGTGCTTCATTCCTTTAGCTGAAGATTTCCATCTTAGCTATCATAATGTCAGACTTCAGGACTGGAACAAATCCTAGACTGGTTCTCACTCACAGCCCCCTGAAGGGAATGCACTCCTTGAA
>JAQZBX010035960.1:0-24428 GCA_029593785.1 Cabassous unicinctus
GTTCCTGCTACCCCATCCAGCAAAGCCTGAGCAGGGTGAAGACCCTCTCTCCTCCAAGAGTGGGGAGAACCCCACCCCTGCATGTGACTGCCCTGGCCACCTGGACTTTCTGGTTTGGTCAAGGAGTCTCAGGTGTTAATAGAGATTCCCTGCCAAATACCAGTGAAATAGATCATCACTGCAAATGTGGGTTTGCTGGGTCACTCTCACTGCACCCTTGGCCAATGGTAGCCTAAATATGCAATAATATATCCATGTTCTTTGACATACTGGCATGCAGTAGACTTTTTAAATGTTACATGCTCTCTATGCTCTCAGAAGTCTCCCAGCATTGCAGGCAAAATTCCTTGGACACCAGTGACTTCCTCTAAGGCATGGTTATTTAACCTTTTTTGTTCCATGGACCCCTTTGCTGTCAGATAAAAACCACAGAATCCTTACTAAGTCCACACTGTACTGTGTATTATTTATTACATATATCACACCCACACCAACATGTCCCCACAAGAATATTTCAAAATTTTCATTTCAAGCTCATGGACCCATTCTTAGGAACCCTTGTTTTAGTCACTGGACAAACCTTGGGACTTGGCACTCTTTTCCTTAAGAGAAAGGCAGAACCATTTTTGTGATTCATTCAACAAAACTCATCTCTAGACAGCTGTACCACCTCAGCAATGGTTGGAGCCAGAGTTTGTGGTCAGCCCCTCAGCTACCCTGAGGAGGCTGAGTGTTGAGCCCTGCTGTGTGTCTGACTGATACTTGAAGCTATCAGTAATAAAAGGGGCAACTTGCATCACCATGCAATTGGTCTGCTTTTGCATTTATAGGTGTTTCTAGGAGGTGATGTTCAAAAACCTAACAAGGTGCAGAAGGAAGGATGTTTTGACATCCTGAATGTGCAGTGCTGTGCCAGGTCTTTCTCCTTTAGCTCTCAATCATGGGGAGGCCCTGTGAAGGCAAACAGGTGAGCTTAGGGCAGAGTCTTTGCCACCATCCTGACTGGAGATGCCCCAGTGTTTTAAAGTGTGAGGTTGTGTCCCTGTGTGCCTGTAGATCATTAGTCTTGGTGGCACTCACTCTCCCCATATCTGTAGCATGTCCCATCTTTCAACTCTCCTCAAGGGAAAGATTCCATTCCCTGGTCATAACTAAAGCACAAGAGTTTTAACAAAAGACACCATCAGCCAAAGAACAATAAACTCTAAGGGCTCGGACCTAGCTACTGTTAGGATAAATCAGTAACAATATGTCTGAGTATGTAAATTAGAGATCACCTGAGATGGTGAAACTCAGAATCACAAACTCCATACTTCTCTTTTTTCTGAGAGGGAGAGAGTGAAGTACCCTTCTCTGGAATGGAATAAGGACTCTTATCCTGGCAAACATGAGTTCAGCAGTAATTCACCATGCCTCAGTCAGAGAGCGGTGGCAACCAGGGACCTGACAGAGAGCTGAGGGCCTTCTAGGGAATTTCTGAATAAATAAAGTGGAATATGGACTTGCAAGGATACTGGAAATAAGAGTTCCTAGGGAACAGTAATACTTATTGAAGGAGGTCCAGCTGGAGCCTTAAAAGCCACATCACAAATGTTTGGACTGGATACAATCAATCAGGAAAAAAATTCTGAGATCAGGGACCAGGATCCCTGGATGATTCAATCTAAGATAAAGGTTTGACTACATTGCCCTCCATAGGACCACTGGGGATGCACAGTCCTGTCTGCTGTTCGTTCACTTCTAGAAAATTTCCCCTGGGTTTTATCTTTCTGCCTTGTAAGTATTGATCTTCTACATTTTACCCACTTAGTTTTGATGAAATTCCAGAATTCATCTCAAAAACTACCAATTCCTAATATTTGATTAAATGAAACCTCAGCACGAGCAGCTGAAAATACCCCCTCTTCATTAAAAGCTGTAGAAAGGAAGCAACTGTCCTGCACCAAGAAGTGGTCCTTGTAAATATAATTTTTAAAGACATCCACATTTCAGATTTTATTGTTATGCCCTATGAAAACCTCTTCAACCCTCATCCCAGGAGTTCTGATGGACCGTCTCAGCTCCTCACCCAGTTTAATGATACTGAATTGCACATCTCTGCAAAATGAGGACTTGTGCATTTCTTCAATAAGCCAGAAAAGAGTTTCAGGTCCTTTGAGCTTATCCCACATAAACTGATGACCCTCAAGACTTTTTAATTCAATGAAGAATGAAAAAGTCTGTATCTCTTTAAAATTAACACAGGAAATGAAAGAATATAACTATAACTATCAGACTATAGTAGAAACAGTAATTTAATGTGATATTCAGGTCAAGAAATAGCTATTTACAACAAAAATATTGTCCAAATATTAATGAAATGTTTAGTGTACTTTTTCTTTTATACAAAAATTCAGTCATTCTCCCAGGTCCCCCCACTCCCTCTTTGGCACTTACAGGGTACTGAAATAACACATAAATAGGTCCAAGATGTGACTCCTTTTACACACTAGAAGAGGGTGACTCTCTCCTCCCTCAGGGTATGACTTGGGTTGAGAAAGTCAGAGAGTATCTCACTTTCTCACTCTTGAGCCACTGCTGAAATGAGTGCTAGAGCTGACTCTAGAGCTGCGTCTAAAGCCTGAGTGACCTCTAATCTGGGAGCTGGATCTGATGCTGGATCACCTGCTCATGGGCACCAACCCCTATTCCTGCTCACCCTGTGACTCTGTCTGAATCACCTGTGCATGCTCATGCTGGATAAGGAGAAGCTGGATAACCTGCTCCAGCTTTGATCCAGGCACATTGAGCTGTAGTGAGGTCACCAGTACATTCAGATAGGGTATGAAAAACTCTGAAAAATCATACAGCCAGGTGTTCCAAATGGAGGAGGTGGTACTGGGGTAGTCAGGTGGGAAATAGAGTCAGAAGCTTGTCCTTTCCTTCCGCACTGCCCTCTCACATCACTCTTGCAGGGCCTGGGCCCCAATGCCTGACCCTGACCTTCAGGAAGATCACCTCACCCAAAACTCCACACCCTAAGCCCATTTAGGCTGCCCTGACTATAGTGGACCTCATCACTGAAAGAAGGTGAGCAAAGAGTCTCAGTTATAGAGAGATCTAAGTGTCTAGTCTCACCAACTCTGCCCTTTTCAGGGAAGCCTGATATACTTCTCTGTCTTTTTTGGCCCCTCTCCTCACATGAATACCAAATTTATGAGGGCCAGGAGGGGCTTTGTCTTCTCTGTTTATTGCACTGTGATCCACAAATATTTGATGGATGTTGGAACAAGCAGTCTGTCCTCATGCCTCAGCATTCCCAGGAACCCTATGCCTCAACCTACATTTCAAACTCCAACATGCTGCCTTATTCTTTATGCCATGTATCTCTTCTTCTCACTAATATTGTTCTACTGATAGGTGGGGACAAAGACTTGCTCAGCTTTAATGGAGATGAGTACCCTTAATTGAGTTTGGCAGATTTTTGAGTGGGTTGCTCAGCACATCTCCCTGTCTGGGATGACAATCTTCGGCTAGGGAGGAGTTGGTGAGACAAGCAGAGCTGTGAATGAGCTGTGGTAGTCATGGGTTTCCTTAATGGCTAACCTTGAGATCCCAGTTACATCTTTCCTACCCTAGGTGCACAAGGCCTCATTCACAGTTCTCCTTGACATTTTTCCTCCTACAGGGGGAAGCCCCCAGTCCTCAGCCATCTACCAGAAGTCATCAGATTATGTGACCCAGGATTCAGCCCAGTCCCTCCTGAGCCATAATCACCCAATCCACATTCCTCATTGTTCTGTGTTGAGAAGAGACCTACCTACTTGACCCAAAGTCAACTCACTTTTTCAGTAAGTCCAGGGTTTTTGCCATTCTCTTCATTATATGAGAGGATGCTTCTATATCTAGAGGAGACTGGATGGCATTAAATACAATATACTGTGTATACTACCTGCTTATGGTAGGTATTGATAATAATATTGATATTGACTCTCCAACTAGAATGGTAGCTCAGGAGACAGAGACATGTGTTTCTTTTGATCAATGAATGATGCTAAATGCCTAGAATAAGTGCCTTCAAATACAAGTACTTAGTATGTATTTGTTGAGTGAATGAGCACCACCCAGCATCTTCCCAGATAATTGAGAGGGCACTGGTCTCTACTTCCAGCACCCAGGGACACCTGTTCTAGCTAAACCAAAGATATGGAACTCCTATATGGAACTGTAACCATTGGCCAATTTGAAGTAATTATGAATTCCAAAAATACAATTAGACCATGCTTGTAAACTGATCTGTTAATCTGGGCATGATTAGGGTGTTGAGCCCCAATGTTTGGTGGGTGGAGAATCAACTCTAAAAGGCAAGGCAAAGGACAGATGGAGCAGGGTTTGAATCAGATTTTGAGAAGCAGTTTTGATGTTGGAAAGAAGGCCCAAGGAGTAGAGAAGTGAGCTATTCACCTGATCACCTACAGCTGACCATGTGGAGGAAACAGGAGCTAAGCCCAGAGAGAAACGTAGCCCCAGGAAGAGAAAATCCCAAGAAGCCTGAACCCTGGGCAAATGTCCACAGCTGTCTTGATCCAACACGTGACAATGGACTTTGGTGAGGGAAGAAATTTATGCTTTATGGCCTGGTAACTGTGGACTTCTACCCCAAATAAATACCCTTTATAAAGACCAACCCATTTTTGGTATTTCACATTAGCACCCCTTTGACTGACTAATACAGAATTTGGTACGAGGACTGGGGAAGTGCTTTTGTAATTACCAAAATGTTGGAACGGTTTGATAAATCAGTAAGGGTTATTTTTTGGAGGAATTGTGAAATGCTTGATGGAAAAGGCCTATATCACTTTGAAGAGCCTGTTGATAGTAATACGGACGCTAAAGAGACTTTCTATGATGACTTAGAAGTAAATGATGAAAGTACTATTGGAAACTGGAGGAAAGGTGATCCATGTTTTAAAGTTGCAGAGAACTTAAAAAGATTAACTCCTGGTGTTATATGGAAGACAGAATTTGAAAATGGTGAACCAGAGCATTTAGCTGAAGAACTTTCCAAGGTAAACTCAGAAAATGTGGCTTGGCTTCTCCTTGCAGCTTATAGCAAAATACTAGATGAGTGAAATACACTAAGGACTGAACTTTTGGGCACAAAGAAAACAGAAACTGATTCCAGAACTTCCAAGTTTCTGGAAATCAAATTCCCAGATGAAAATGCCCTATATGAAGACTTTACTAAACGTGGAACTCGTAATTCAGAATTGAAGATGCAGTTATCTGGAAAGACTTGTGGAAAGTCTTACTGTCTGATGGCTTGGACCCCTGCTTCCTGCATGCTAAACCAACAAAGTTTTTGAGAGAACTGTATGAACAAAACCACTGTCAGCTTGGACAAAAGAGGACATGGAAAGGAGAGATTGAAGGAGAATCAGCTTTAAGAAGAAAACCGTGGAAGCAGGGATCTGGCATTAAGACATCTCCTTGGGCCAAGAGAGGAGCCCTACCCATGTGTACAGAGAGGGTGAGTTTGCCCCTGCAGTTGAAGAGGGTGGATGTTCCGACCCGATGTTCTGAGAAAGTTTTGATGCCCCATGGTGCAGAGAGGGTGAGTTTTCCCCAGCAGTTGAAGAAAGTGGATGTCCCCACCCAATGTTCTGGGAGAGTTTTGCCACCCCAGGGTGCAGGGGGGGTGGAGACATTCCTCAAAGTTTAGGGTGGTTAAGGTCAGCACCCCATAGGTCTGAGAGGGGTGTACCTGTCCCCCACAGATTAGAGAAAGCCAGGTGGTCAACCCATTGCTCTGAGAGGGTTGAACCTGTATGCCAAAGGTTAGAGAAAGCCAGGCAGTCAACCCAATGCTCTGAGAGGGTCGAACCTGTATGCCAAAGGTTAGGGGGAATGTTGTCTTCACCTCACTGTACTTGGGGGGCAAAGACTCTAACCCAAAGATTGGGTAAGGTGTGACAATCACCCCAACATTCTTGGAGGGTGAGGTCTGGAGCTTGGTCAACACCCAGATGCTTGAAGAGGGTGGAACCAAGAAAGTGACCATTGGGCAAGCCTGTGGAGAGGGTGGGTCCCCATGTGGCCCCAAGGAGAAGAAACCATCATCTTAAGAATGACTCTCAGACTTTGAAATTGAATGGAGGATGCCCTGCATGTTTACTGAACTGTAGAAGATCCATGACTCATGTGTAACATCCCAATTTCTTCTTATGATATTGAAAATGTTTATCCTTTGTCTTTCCATTTGTGTATTGGAAGCAGTTAAATGGTTTTGTAAGTTTCAGAGGTTTATAGCAGATGGGACTTTGCCTCAAGATGAACTGTATTTCTTTAAAATGATTATAATATAATTTTGTAATTGAATTGTTACTGATTTAAGGTATTTAAATATTGTAACGTGTTTTTGGAATTCAGAGGGTGGAGTGTAACTGTTGGCAAATTTGATGTAATTATGAATTCCAAAAATATAATTGGATCATGCTTGTAAACTGATCTGTTATTCTGGGCATGATTAGGTTATGATTAGGATGTTGATCCCCACAACTTGGTGGGTGGGGAATGAATTATTAAAGGCAAGGCGAAGGACAGACGGAGCAGGTTTTGAAGCAGATTTTGAGAAGCAGTTTCAATGTTAGAAAGAAGGCCCAAGGAGTAGAGAAGTGAGCTGTTCACCTGATCACCTACAGCTGACCTTGTGGAGGAAACAGGAGCTAAGCCTGGAGAGAAATGCAGCCCCGGGAAGAGAGGAACCCAAGAAGCCTGAACCCTGGGCAAATGTCCGCAGCTGTCTTGCTCCAACACGTGACAATGGACTTTGGTGAGGGAAGAAACTTATGCTTCATGGCCTGGTAACTGTGGACTTCTACCCCAAATAAATACCCTTTATAAAGACCAACCCATTTTTGGTATTTCACATTAGCACCCCTTTGGCTGACTAATACAGGAACCATAAATCTTCTTTACAAATTTGAAAATGGATTTGAAGATGGCCACAGTATCACAGAGGTGTGAGACAGAGCACTTCTTCATAGGAGAGAGGAAAATAATAAATACAAACAACCACAGCACCCCTAGAAGCCCTTAAACCAGAGCTAGGCACTGGATGAGTACTTTCCATGGTTTATCATATTTAATCCTCATATTATCCTTATGAAATCTCTCCTTTCTCCATCCCACCTGTCAGAGGAGCCACCTGAATCTCAGAGAGGTGATGTGGCATTCCCAAAAACACTGCTAGTATGTGGCAGAGCCATGGCTGTGGAGGGATGAGATGCTCAACTTGTGAAGATAAGTTCCAAGACCTTTTGGATGGTGGCAAAGTCTCTGCAGCTGTGTAAGCATTTGATGATGAAAGAGAGTTCCTCACACTGGGATGCAGGTACTAAGTATCGCACCAACTTCTCCAGCCTACATGCTTTGATTTTCTTCACCATGCTAGTCTTGGTTAAATTCAAAGCTAAATTTAACCTCACACTGAGGTTGGGACAAAGGAGGAACATGTAATTCTATCTCCTGCTCTGAAACCATATTAACAGAAGTTAAAAGAAAAACACCATGACAGGTGGTTTGTAAGGAAGCCTCCAGCTTCATGACTGCTGTTGGCAACTTAACTGAAATGGCATCTTTTCCAAGTTATCTGGCTCTAGGTATTAAAATTTTAAGTATGCACATACTTCAATCCAGCAATCCCAATCCTGAGGGTCTTTACTGAATACTGAACAGAATATTAGGAGCCACATATATCCAGTTCCCCTCAGCATTGTTGAAATGACAACAGAAAGGAATTCCATCAAGTTCCAGCAGCAGTCAGGCTGAATCTCTGTGGTGACAGGCCTTCCTTCTGGAACATTATGTAACCCAGTCACCTAGCCTGGAGGGATCACAGTGCAGAGTTCCTCCAGATGGAAAGTTACAGAGACAGAGCTATACAATTATGCCCTCACCCTTGTTTGTTAAATACAGTCCTTCTAAGTGTGATGTTGGGTAAGATTGCAAAAATGTTGTGGAAGTACAATCAAGCAGATTAATACATGAAATACTTGTGGTTGAGTAGTTAGAACAATAAATACAGTAACAACATGAAAAGACACTCTTGGTTCCACATGAAGTTAAAACACTATAAAAGCCTCTTTTCTATATTACCACAAATATAGGGAAAGTGGCTGCACATGACCAAGGTAGGGGCTGGGCAGTGGGGATGGGGGAATATCAGCTCAGATACATTTGGAAGTGGGGCCATGGACCAATAATCAGGAAAACATAGAGAGCGAGTCTTGGGAGTCACCAGGGTGGGGTCTGGGAAGCTCTTCCTGGATCTCATCGGATGCTAGATGTAGAGATTGCTTTCCACCCACTCTTACCTGTGGCCTGCACTGACCCTTGTTGGCAGTGTGGTGCACCTTCCCCTTACACAGCAAGTTGGTATAGATGACTCTGTTGGTCCAGTTCCTCACCAATTTTCTGGGTGGAACTCTATAAAGACAGTGCCTAGCAGCCAGGCCAGGAGACAGCACATCCGTTCCTGGCCCTCGACCCCATGATGTTCATCTTTCCAGATTACAAACAGAACCGTGCCTGCAGAGTCTTCAGTCCATGAGGAAAGGAGATGATGGTTGTTGATTGACATCTGGGAAAAAGGTCACTGTCCCAGAACTCCTCTTCCCACCTTGCCATATATGATCTGGGTGTGATCACTTTAGACTCATGAGGATTCCATCCCACTAAAAGCCTCCTTCCACCTATATCCTGACCATCCCTCATCCTCCTCCCCTCCACACACACATGCTGGGAGTGGGAATTGTTGTGAGTTTGCCCAGACAGAACCACAATTATTCACCTGGTCATTTTATCCCTGCCCTTTGTCACCCTGTGTTACCTTTGCAGGTCTCCTGCTAAATGGATAAAGTTTTCTGTGGTGAAGATTTAGGCAATGCCTGCAGCATTGTAAAAGTCTCTCATTTCAGCTTTTACTGAGGTGAGAGCCTTGGGAAATAGGCAAACAAGAAAACATCTGGTTATCCCAAGTGTCTCTGTTCAAATGAGCTTGGTAGGGGGCTGTCTCTAGAATATTTGTGTCTGGTTACCGGTTTCCAAGTTCTGTTTGGGTATATTTCAAAAGAAGCGATGTTATTTCCTATGGTCACTTTATTTGTGACCCACTTTGAATAAAATCTGCCCAAAGAAACTTTGAGCTGTTGACTAGTCACTCTGCTCTCCCATGTCATCTATTTAACTCTACAGTTACACCAACACAGCAATCCATGCAGACCCTGGGAAGAAATGGGAAATAAAAGACCCCGATATTGAGGTGGTAGAGCTAGGTTCAGACCTTTCTCCTTCTTCTACCAATTCAATGACCCTGGAAATGTCATTGTACCTCTTGGGCCTCCCCATTATCCCCACCTGAAACATGAGGATCTTTCCATCATGTACTTCCTAAGGATTTTAGAAGGTATATATACAATAATCTCTATAAAAATTGTGGCATTATGTCACAGGTACCTAATATATGAAATTAGAAATAGAGGAATTACAGAAAGCTATGCGAGATATTAGGGAGCTCAGCCCAAAGAGGGCTGGTTTCTTCTGATGTGATCTTGTGAAAGTAACTCTCCTTCTTGGCTTCAGTTCCCAGTCCACACCATGATGGCCTTGAAATACAATGAAAATCATATATGTAGTCCTCTGGCTTAAAATGTTTCAATGGCTACCTATTTAGAATAAGATTAAGTGCCTCATTTTCATTTATGCTGTGCCCTTAAATGCTGTCCAAGTATCTCTGCCTCCTAGTATACACATCCTTGTCTAATTTCATTTTGACTGTGAACTGGAATAAGTGACTCATTTCTAATTAATAGAATTTAGACAAAGACATGTTATTTGACATCTAAGATTTATAAACAAACCGTCTGTGAATTACATACTGATAGTTCTCTTTTGTTCTCTCTCCCTCTCTCTATGTATGCCTGTATCTATCTATATCTATCTGTATCTATCTATAATCATCTATCTATCTATCCATCTATCTGTCAGTCTATCTATCTATCTATCTAATCTTTCTTTTGCTGTCTCCCTCTCTCTTATCCCTCACTCTGTGAAACAAGCTATAATGTTATAGGATGCCCTATGGAAAGGACCAAATGGCAAAAATAAAACAGAGGGAGGGCATGAAAAATATAAAGGGATATAGGCCCTCAGTCCAAAGTGAATCTTCCCAATTACACATAAGTAACCTTATGGGCAGATCATTCCCAGTTGAGCTACAGTTGAGATCACAGCCTCAGCCTTGGGAGAAACCTTAGAGAAAAATCAAACAAATAAGCCTTTTGTGAATACCTTGCTCACAGAAGCTGTGAGATAAACATATCTTGTTGTAAGCTGGTAAATTTTGTGGGTAATGTCACACACATAAATAATACAATCCACTAGACCCCAGAATTTGGCTCTATGCACCTAATCCCTCCCCTCCTTTCCTCTAAGATTGCTCCAGCCCCACTGGCCATCTTTCTAACCTCCTTTCTAGCCAAATATGCTTCTGTCTTTGAATCTCTACATATGTGTGCCTTCTCCTTGTCACACCATTCCCAAACTTGTACAAGGCTGCTCCAGCTGTGGAGTGAGTTGCTTCAATGGTGCATCATAGGAACATAGGTTCATGGACACAAGAGATTTTTTCAACAAATGACCTCTTTATTTCTTGCACAAAATAAATTGTCCCAAAGGACAAATAACCTCTTTGTTCCTTACACAGCACAATGAGTCCAGAAGATCAGGGGAAGAAACCCCATCACAACTGGTTTCTCATTTTGGCCAGAATGGCTAGGATCATGATCAGTAGATGGCAGCTCCACAGACCCCACATTGCAGTGGAGAAATGAGACAAGTTTATACTGTTTAAGTGTAGTTTTTATCCACCTTGGGGGGAAGGGACCTTGCCACTGAGAATTCCTGCCTTGATTAGTATCTTGGGTTTACTTTTTCTAGTTTCTGGGGTTTAAGGTCTGCCTGGGTCTTTTCACTAGAACTAATAACCCCTAAAGGCTGTGGAATGGAAAAAGCATGATAGAAGAAGAGGTGGGAGTAGATGAAGGCCAGAGTATGGCCACTTACTGTGTATCCATGACTTCCTCAGAGAAGAAGGTGGGGGTGGGTGAGCGCTGATTGATGGCCACTTAACAGGTATACTTCCTGAATACCTGTTATTCATTCTGGTCACAGCATAAATGTCACCTCATTGAGCCCTTTCAGACCCACCCATCTAGTGGATCCCAGAACTACCTGGCAGCACCCTGATTTATTTTAATCTTGGCATGTGCTCTTTCCTTTCACAAGCATTTGTTTTACTACTTTTGTTCATCACTACCTCCAGACTCTGAGGTCCTGGATAGCAAGGACAAAGTCAGTCAATTTCAGCATCTGACCCAATGTCTAACGAAATACCTAGGTAAGTGTTTGGGGCATAGTTGCTGATTTAACAAATGAGATTATCACAGAGCCCTTCTACCAGCCTCTGAATGGCTTAGATCTTGGATATGAGTGCTCTTGGCAGAAGTTGTAAATCTGAGGCAGAAGAACACCAACAATGAACACTGAATGACTCTTACCTGGCTCCAGATGATCCAGAAAAGCCTAGAGGGCTCAGCTGGTAGAAGAGGCTGCCTGTCCCCTGGCAGTCAGAGTTTGAACTGAAGCCTCAAGCAGGAAAGCCACAAAACAAAACACACAACTTTGTTTGTAGCAGATCTCTGGGAGCCCACTGGAGGCAAAGGAGAAGTACCTGCTGGCCCATGGGTGAAGAGAGGGAACCAGAAGGCTCTATTGCCCTTGTTTTGGCCTGCACTGGCCTTGTTTCAGGTTCACTCACA
The DNA here is from genome assembly GCA_029593785.1 of Cabassous unicinctus. NCBI lineage: Eukaryota > Metazoa > Chordata > Mammalia > Cingulata > Chlamyphoridae > Cabassous > Cabassous unicinctus. The sequence continues at coordinate 11,859 of JAQZBX010035960.1, forward strand.
AAGCATCCACACCACTGTTAGGACAATGATTCCAACCACAGTTACAAAAGATTACCCCATGGAAACCAACAAGGACATGCATGCCCCTAAACACTAAACTTGTGACCCAGGGCTCTGCCATGTTCTGCCCTACACCAAGTCCACAGTCCCCCAGTTCCCCAACCTTCTTTTTAGCAAGAACAACCTCCATGGAATATAAAATATTTTCCTTGGGCAGCACAGCACAGTGGGTTATCCATGGATATTCAAGGTCAAAGAAAACTGAGCTCAGTGAATACTTGGGGTCACCTACTTCAAGCACTCCAATTTATAGAGGAGGAACCTCCCATCTCTCTGTATCCTTCTTCACAGTAGGTGGATTGGTGAGGAGGCTCATCTTAGTTCAGGGTGCCCAGAGTAGAGGATTGCAGAATTCCCTCCAGGCTGCCCTGGGGATGGAACCAACCCAAGTAGACTTCTGGGAACTTTGGGGATACCCCTGTCCATCAGCTTGACATATTTCCCTCTCTTCTCCACATGCTATGGGCCCATGGGCATGTTGCTAGGGTACTGAATAGCACTGCCCCATGGCTGAGCTACCTCCAGTGATTTTTCTTTTTCGTTATTTTCACCTTACTGGTGTCTCTTCCACCTCTAATGCCACACATTTGGTTCGAACCTGAGAAGTTAGTGTGTGTGCCTCTGTACTTGTGGGAAGAGGAAAACAGTCCTCTATAAGCAGGGGCAAGCAGGGGTCCCCAGAATGTAGAGTCTCTCCTTCCGGAAGCATCACAATGAAGAGGGCTGCCTCCTTGTCTTGTAGATTGGAAACTTCCTTACCCTCTGTACCTAGTCTACCTCTTATGCTCTGGTCCAATCCCTGTCTCCCTGTGCCTCAGTTTCCCAACTGTACAATGTGGGGTCGGATGTGGCACTGTGAAAGGAGGCGCTCAATCAGTTCACAGTACTAGGCTTCCTCTGCACTGGGTGGAGCATGCCTGTGGTTCAGGGCTTATGCATTCACGCGACCCTGCACAGGATCGCTGACAGAGCTGGATGTTAACCCGCCTCACAATGTCAATGGCTCTGCGCATGGCTGTTCCCAGGTGACCTTCTCCCTATGTCCTGCTCATTCTCTTAGCCTTCTAAGTAATTTGTCCACGGGTTCAATCTCAATTGAGTCAGGCAGGGCTTCAGGGTACTTGGTAGGATGGGGATGGAGAACCTGGCGACTCAGGATCCACTGAATATTATGCCCCTTTCCATCTCTCCCATCCCTACCCCTGGCTACCTTGTCGCCCTGTGACACCCCAAGTGCCACATTGGGGGTCTGGACAGGGCAAACGGCAAGCAATAGCCAGAGAATTCATGCAGGAGAGAAGACCACACTGTCCCCTCCCCCGCCCTTTCTATTCACCCTTCACCAATCATCACTGGCAGGATCTGGAAATCCAAGGTCCAGTTTGTTGCTAACTACAGCCCTGGCTGTTTTAAGAGGAGGTAGAAAAAGCCCACATGGGCTGAGTGAGTTTTTTGGGTTAGTGGCTGTCGTAACAATTTCACCCCATTTTATACATGAACAACAGAAATCAGAGCTCCAGGTGACACAGATATGAGGAATCAATCGCCACCACAGAAGTGGGACTCAGAATCATTGCTCTTGAACCTTGTTCTGGGTGAAGTGTAGTAAATATATTACCATATTTGCTCATGTTTATTTCTTCTTTTAAGTATTTCTTACATTTATAACTTTTTTGAGAATACAGAAAAAGAAAAAAATTCCCTGATCCCAATCCTCTTCCAGCTATTATCACCCCTCAATTGCCAAGCAGTACTCTTGAAGTTGTACATGCTTCCCATTTGTCTGGGAAGAAAAGGGCATTAAATTAAAGGCATGTAGCTGATTTCATGCTGCTGGCTAGAGAAATTTGTCACTTACTCTTCTTATATCCAGTACCTCCTCATTCTTTCCTTCCCCAAAAGTCTTCCTCCTTCTTCCTCTGAAGTGTGATTTATGGATGTTTACTCATATTCTTTGAGTTGGTAAAGATCAGGCTTATAGTATTTGCCTAGGTACATTATACCAGCAAAAAGACATATTTGAAACTTGTAAGGAAAATAAATCAGCTTTCACTTTCTTTTTTTAAACCATCTTTATTGAGATATAATTCACACCCATACAATTCACCCAATTAAATATCCAATTCAATGGTTTTTAGTATTTTCACAGAATCGTGACACCATCACCACAATCAATTTTAGAAATATTCTTCAATCGAGAAAAGAAAGAACGATGCAATAGCAACCACTCTCCATTTCCCCTGCACACCCTCTGTCCCATTTAACCATGAATCTACTTTAATTGTCTATTCATTTACCTATTCTGGACATTTCATATGAATGGAATCACACAATATGTGGCCTTTGTTTTTGGCTTCATCTACTTGATGCATTTTTTTGGTTCTTCCATGATGAAGCATCTATCAATACTTCACTTATTTCTATATCCAAACCGTATTTCATTGTGTGGCTACATCACTTTTTGTTTATCCACTCATCAGGTGATGGACATTTGTACTCTTTTCTGTTTGGAGCTTTTATGTATAATGATGCTATATGCATTCATGTACAAATTTATTCATGCAGATGTATTTCATTTCATCTGGGCATATAACTCTGTAGGATTGCTTGGTCAAAAGTTACTCTATGCTTAACATTTTGCAGAACTGCCATACTGTTATCTAAATTTAGTGCAATATTTTACACTTCCACCAGAAGTATATGACAGTTTCAAATACTCCACATTGTCACCAAGACTTGTTATTATCTTTTTTTTAATTATAGCCTGCATAGTGGATTGTATTCTCCAGAGGAAGAGAATTAACAGATGATATATGTATATGTGGTAGGCATGACAGAAGTCTGTAGGGTTAGCCAAAGATGGTAATTTTTATAAAAGTGACATTGAAGTCTTGAGTCTTAATTCCTTAGTGGAACCTGAGATGCTTGAAACTCTGGTAAGAATTAGTGATCTCTGGACTCCTCAATTCTTATTGGTAAAACCTACATATGTTTGGATTAGGCACAACCACATGATGAAGGGTAATTTATATTTAAGGTCCACTGACTGTAGTTATGAATATCCTCTCCAAAATACCACCACAGTAAAAAAAGCTCAGCCAATTTTTTTAACAAACACCTGGACACCATAACCTAACCAAGTTAACATATCAGATAACATATCACAGTTTGTAAAGTAGTAACTTACTGTGTTTTTGATTTGCATTACCCTGATTACTAATGAAGTCAAGCAAATTTTCGTGTATTTATTGACAAGTTTTATATCTTCTATGGAGAAATGTATATTAGATCCATTGCTCATAATTTTATTTGGTTAATTTTATTTAATTATGGTGTTATCCGTGTTCTCAGTTTATTCTTTAAATAAGTATTTTATCAGATTTATAATTGGAAAATATATTCTCCCTTTTTGTAGTTTTTCTTTAAATTTTCTTGATTGTGTTTGATATTTAATCACAAATTTTTAAATTTTTATAAAGTTCTACATATTTTTTGTCACTTGTGCTTTCATTGTCACAGTTAATAAAACTTGTAAATTGGCAGTTGGGATTGGCTCACTACTCCAAACATAAGGCATTTGAAGTAAAAATACTAATACTTTTCAGGGATATTAACTACCTGTAATGTATATACTCCATAAGTTTCTTTCCCCTTTACTTACTTCAGAATGTCAATATTAGCATCAAAAGAGAGGATTATGCATGAAATAGCATATATCACATGTGCATGGCCAAAATGCAATAGAAAAATAAGCAAAAATTTTGTTTAATCAATCACTCTCATATGACTTTTTCTATGTAAGATGTCTGTGTGGAGAATATTTTTGCTGCCTTTCTGACATGGGTGAGCTCTCTATTCCACATTAAGTCCTGTTCCAGGTAAGAGGGTTCTGAGAGGCAAGTGTGTTTTCAGTCAGAAAATCATCTGCCAGGTTTATCTAAAGAGTTCTCAAGAAATGCCTGTACTACCTACCTCTAAGCTGAACTCAGCATATAAATACATTACCTGCCCCCAAGGATGGGACATGAATCCCGGGGCTGATCCTCCCTGACACTGAGGCATTACTACCAATCACCAACTAGAAATGCAACTGGAAAAAGACATTGACCAAAAGGGGAAAAAGGTAAAGACAAATAAGTTTTTATGGCTAAGAGATTTCAAAGTTAGTCAGGAGGTCATTTCAGAGGTTACGCTTATGCACGTCTCAGCAGGATCCCTTTGACTGCCAAAGTAGATACTACCCCAAATAGTGTGGCTCCTGAGGGCTCTGGAGATATCCAGACATTTTAGTCAGGGCAGGTATCTCAGGAGTTTGGTGCCTTGCCAAGGGCCTCTACTTTGGAATTTATGCTTCTCAGAGTAACAGAGTTGGACTCAGTTGTGTTTTCCCAACCTATGACTCTTCTGTCATATTTGAACCAATAATTAGTGCTTGAGTTAGTAGGTGTACATCTAAGACACTTAAATCTTTGGGCTGTCCATGTGCCAACTGGGCCCTGAATTTCAACAGAGTTGCAACATCTACTCTGCAGTTCATTGGAGTCATCTAGGATGCAAGCAAGAGAGTTCCATCCATTGGCCCTGTGGGAATGCAGCCCCCTCTCAATTAGAGGTGGAGTGGACTTCACCATCCCAGAACCCTCAGAATTGGGGAATGAGCTATTGGCTAAATTAGACTTACTGGTATTCTACTGTAGACTTATTGTTATACTAGCAATGGAACAAATTATATCATTGATGTGGATGCAGTGGCCACTGGAGGTTCTGAGGGCAGGGGGCAGGAAAACCTGTGTAATATGGAGGCATTTTAGGGACTTGGTAGTTATCCTGAATAATATTGCAATTACAGATACAGGCCATTATAAATCTTTCCACAACCTACAGAATTGTTTGGGAGAGAGTGTAAACTACAATGTAAACTTAATCCATGCTTCCATGCTTAGTGGCAATGCTCTAAAATGTGTTCAGTAATTACAATGAATGTTCATCACTAATAAAGGATGTTGTTAATATGAGAAAATGTGGGAGGTGTGGGAAGCAAAGCATACAGGAATCTCCTATATAATTTTTATGTGACATTTGTATAATCTAAATTATACAATTTATACAAAAAAATGAATGTCTGTAGTGCCCAATATGGATGCAGGGAGAATATACTAAGTATAGGAATAAACTTGTCTGTTGATAAGGGGGTGGAAGAAATCATTGAATTCAGTTCCTTAAATGAATTAGATATTGGGCTTAGAATCTTCATCTGATTTTATATAAAATCCTAAGGGATAAGCATTGGTTTCTCCATTTTTCAGCTGAGAAAACAGAAATTCAACAGAATTGAATAACTTGTTTAAGCAATTAGCAGCAGGCCGAGACATTCAGACACAGAGACCTTGTTGTTTCCTGTAAACACACAACTTATCTTTTGGATGTGAAGACCTGCCCTGCTCTCACAGGGTGCCAGAAACAGGGAATATCATACTGGGATGCCATTAGATGAATTTAGCTCAAGAGAACATCAAAGGTAATTAGTCAAGAGAACCAGGAACATATGTCTCAATAGCTCCTGTGAGGGAAAAGAGGATTGCCTGAAATATAGAATATGGAAGCCACTTGCACAAAGATAACAGCAGAAATTTAACCAACTAATTTTTTCTCTCCCTATTTCTTCCTCTTTCTCTCTCTCACCACCTTTTCTATTCACTTTCTTCTTTCAGGTCATGATACATGGACTGGGCACTGCTGCTTCCCTACTCTGCTTAATATAGGGATATGGCCTCTCCATCCCTCACAAACCTGCCAGAGATTGAGATATTTTCAACACAGATGGATTTGAAGACAAACATGGACAACTACAGTACAGAGAAAGGTGCATGGGTTGGGTTGAAGAGAGCCTGAGGGTTTTGGAGAAGAGAGGGTATCTGGAGTGGAGAGGCCTCTATTCATGTCCAGGTTGGCACCTCTTTCCCACACCTTCACATAGGAGTGATGGGCCTTGACCTGTCTCCTTTACAGGATGATGGCTGCAATGGAAATAAAAGATAAAGATGCCCTTTACAATGTGTAAAGCACTAGTTCTCTACCTTTTTTTATGTTTCTCTTAGCTTTATTCCAACCAACATGGAGCATCTTTTTCTTTCAATATTATTAAGAAATATTTAGTGCAAAGTAATTATTCTACCACACAGATCCCCAGTCTAACATTTCAGAGATAAACATTGTAATTATTTCTTGTGCATCCATCCAGAAATTTTCTATTCATAAGACAAACATACAGGCACACTTCAGAGATATTGTGGATTTGGGTCCAGGCCATCACAATAAAGCAAGTCACATGAATTTCTTGATTTCCCAAGAAATAAAAGTTATATTTACATCATACTATAGGTTTCATGTGCAATAAAATTACTTCTAAAAAAAATGTACGTACCTTAATTAAAAATAATTTATTGGTATAAAATGCTAACCATATTTTGATCCTTCAGTGAGGTGTAGACTTTTTGCTGGTGGAGGGTCTTGCTTCAAACTTAATGGCTATTGACTGATAAGGGTGCTGACGTTTGGGGTGGCTGTGACAATTTCTGAAATAACACAATAGTAAATTTGCCACATTGATTGGCTCTTCCTTTCATGAAAGATTTCTCAGTAGCATATGATGCTGTTTGATAGTATTTTATCCACAGTAGAACCTCTTTCAAAATTTGCCTCACTCCTTTCACACCCTGACACTGCTTTATCAACTAAATTGATGTAATATTCTAAGCACTCTGTTGTCATTTTAACTATTTACACAGCATCATCAACAGGAGTACATCCGATCTCAAGAAACCACTTTCTTTGCTCATCCATAATAAGCAACTCCTCATCCATTCAAATGTCATCATGAGACTGTAGCAATGCATTCATATCCTTAGGCACCACTTCTAACCCTAGTTCTCTTGTTATTTCCACCATATCTGTAGTTACTTCTTCTACCAACCCCTCAAAGTCATCCGTGAAGATGGGAATCATCTTTACCAAACCTCTGTTAATGCTCATATTTTAACTTCTTCCAATGAATATTCTTAATGGAATCTTGAAGGGTAAATCCATTCCAAAATGTTTTCTATGAATTTTGCCAAAATCCATCAGAGGAATCATTGTATGGCAGCTATAGCCTGATGAAATTATTTCTTAAATAATAGGAATTGAAAGTCAAAATTACTCCCTTGATCCTTGGGTTACAGAATGAGTAATGTGTCAGAAAGCATGAAAAGAACACTCATGTCATCTTATGTCTCCAGAGCTCTTGGGTTACCAAGGTACATTGTCAATGAGAAACAATGTTTTGAAAGGAATCATTTTCTCAGAAAGGCTCTCAACAGTGGGCTTAAAATTAAGGAACACCTCATTGAATTGAGCTTCAAAGATATTGTATTTTCTATAAATTGAAGGTTTGTGTAAACCCTGTGTCAAGCAAGTCTATTGGCATGATTTTTCCAACAGCATGTGTTCACTTGTGTCACTGTGTCAAATTTTAATTAAGGTGTATACACTGTTGCTTTTGGACATAATGCTATTGTACACTTAATAGACTATAGTATACTGTAAACATAGCTTTTATATGTACTGGGAAATCAAAAAAATTCATGTGATATAATTTATTGGAATATTTGCTTTATTACAGTAGTCTTGAACTGAACCCACAATAAATCGGAGGTATGCCTATATTCATTAAACCATGTGGTAAAATGATGTGCTGTCACAACTGTCTTTAGAGCAGAAGTAGAGTAGAATTAGCATAATTCCTTATAGTCCTTAGGGTTTTCAGAATGGTAAATGAGAATTGGCTTTAACTTAAAATCACCAGTTGCAGTAGACAGTCTTTTGAGGGTTGAAGCTAGGCATTGACTTTGCCTCCCTAAGAAAGCCATAGATGGCAATTCTTCCAATAGAAGACTCTTTCATCTACATTGAAAATCTGTTGTTAAGAATATCCACCTTCATCAAAAATCTTAGCTGGATCTTGTGGGTAACTTGTGGCAGTATCTACATCTGCACTTTATGCTTCACCTTGCACTTTTCTGTTATGGATATGGCTTATTTCCTTATATTCCTTATATTATATGGCTTATTCCCTTATATTCCTTATATTCCTCATGAACCAACCTATGGCAATTTCTAATATTTCTCCAGCTTCCTTACCTTTCTCTGTCTTCATAGAATTGAGGAGAATTAGGTTTTCACTTCGGATAAGGTTTTGGATTAAGGGACTGTTGTGGCTGGCTTAAGCTTCTATCCAGTTCACTAAAACTTTCTCCATATCAGAAATAAGACATTTTCACTCTTCTCATTTCTGTGCTCACTGGAGTAGCACTTATAATATTCTTCAAGAAATTTTCTTTTGCATTCACAAGAGACCTAACTTTTGGCCTATCTCAACTTTCAACATGTCTTTCTCACTAAGCTTAATCATTTTTAGCTTTTGATTTAAAGTGAGAGACTTGGGAAAGTTCTTTTCACTTGAACAGCTAGAGGACATTGATGGGTTATTAATTGACCTAATTTCAATATTGTTTTGTCTCAGGGGATGCAAAGGTCTGAGGAGAGAGGGAAAAAATGGAGAATAACCCGGAAGTAATTCCATCTGCTAAAATGAAGGAAAATATGCAAATGTATAATCAGCAAAAGGCATGGCAAAATTTTTTAGTGTTTATGGAGTATGAAATGAAGGGCTTGTATTTCATTTTGAGTTGTTCCAATATTGTAATTTGCATAGTTATTGCAGAGGACAAGGGGAAGAAGTGACTAGAGTAGTTTGAAGACAGTCAGGAGACTAAGATGCTAGAATAAGTAAGTAAAAAGAAATGTATCAAAATGAGGTTATGGTTCAATCCTTTTGCTACAAATAAGAATTTATTTGTAGGGAGATCATTAGTGATATTAGCAAGATTCACTTATGAGGAAATCATTGCTGATCTATGTAATTCAAAGATTTAGATGGGTATTAAGATATAGTAACAGCACTTTCATTTGGATTGTTAGCAGAAGAACAGATCAGGAACTTGAGAGAAAATTGTTTCAGAAGAGGTTTTTTTCTCAGATGGAAGAGATGAAAATGAGCTTAAATATTGAGGAGATGGAGTGTGACAAGAGGAATAAGTTTCTGGTTAGGAGATTAAATTTATAATCAATAATGTAGTTCTCAAGAAAACAAGAGAGATAGTGTTCAGTTGGAGACATTTGACGTAGCCGCAGGTAATATGGTTTTTTCATTAAATAGGAGAGAAGGAGAAGCCAATCTATATGAATTCAGGGATATTTGTAGATAAGGTGTTATAGTGTTATTTGGCAGATGACATAATCCATCTGCTTAGTAGGAGGCAATTGAACTTTATAAAAGTGAGGGCTAATGTGAGAATGCATTATCTTCAAAAGGCATGGGGAATTTTAAAGTGTTTATTGAGTATGAAAGAATGATTTAAGTAGCAAGACCTAGCAGGAGTACTATATATATTTGAAAACTACTAGTACTTATGGTTCTGTTTAGATGAAGACCAATATCCTAGCCATGTGCTGTTTCAAGGAAAAAATGCAAATATTTGGATTCAGGGACTATTAAGGTTTCATCATTGGATGTGGCAAATCATGATACAGACATAAGAAAATAAGAGTCATCTTGTTATGCATATGTTATTAACAGTAACTCTGGATTCAACTGGGCAGTAAAAATGATGAGAGTTAGAGCCTGATGTTTGTCAAGGACTGTCAGTGTGCTGGAGGTCCATGTATAGATAGAGAATCTGGACATGTGGAGTATTTGTATTCTAGTATACAAGCTAGAAGGACAGGAGGTTGTGATCACAGGATAGGACTTCTGATGATAGAAGTGAGTGTGACATTCCAACTAACACCTAGGAGTAGTGTGTAAGTCCCAAGGCATTTGAGCTTGGCAGACAGAAAGACCAAGATTCACATTTTTGCTGTGTCATTTTCTAATCACGTAATTTTTTTGTATTAATATTTTCTGAACATCTGTAATGTGTTATTTATTAAATTGGTCAATAAACCATAAGCAGAAGGATCATTGTAAGTAGTAAATAAGTGAGTAAATATAAATTTTCAAGAACAGACTGATGGTGCTGGTGTGCACTCAAACAGAGGGATTGACTAAATAAGGGTTTGGTCCAAGCTCATGTGTGTCATGAATAGACAAATGTAGCTGCTTAATAAAAATCCTTAAAAATATTCATGACCCGTGATCCAGCAACTTTCTTCTAGGAATGGGTCCAATGGCCACCATGAAGACTCACACTCCTTTCTCTGGTAGAATTTCTATCCTCAGGAAACCTGTCAATATTTGAGGAGAAAGGATTGAATAAACTGTGGGACAGGCACAAAATGGAAAACAATGCTATCATTAAAAATGATGGAATAAATGAATTAATTATAGACAAGCCAATATGAACAATTGACTAGATGAAAAACACAGCAAAGCAATAGAAAGCACATTTTGATGCATTCTGTAAAGGATGCTCTCATTCTCTCATCTGTGCATCTCTGAAAAAGAATGTGCTCAGGAGACATGAAACATAATAGTAAAATGGTTCATTTTTGGCATACAGAATGTTAGATGATTTTTCATTTTCTTCTTGTGTCTTATCTGCACTTTCTATATATTCTAAAATGAACATGTATTACTTTTGTAAACAGAATAATTTCAATAAATCAAAATGTGCACATGGCCAGCTACAAAATTTGTGGAGCTCAATGCAAGTGAAAATGCTAAACCCATTGATAAAAGATTATTCAGAATTTTCAGATGACAACTGTAGAGTGTGGGCCCTTCTGAGCGGGTTGATGTTGAAGCGGAATCTGGATGTGTGCATGGAATGCTATAGACAGAAGCACCAGGACCTTCAGGCCCACATAGAAGTGTAGTGGTGCAGTGTACAAGTTAGAGGGGTGGGGCACAAAGGTTCTTAAGAGATGGAAAAAACCCCAAACATGGTAGGAGACCCTTCTCAGACCACAGTGCCTCCACACCCCCCTCAGGCATAGCCCACAGTCTCCTTTCCTGGGGTCCCAGAGTGAAATCTCCCCATCAGATAGCAAATGAACATGTTCAAATTGCATTGATGGAGTTGTTAGGCATTTGGCAAAACTTTCCAGGGGGGAGATGGTAGCAGTTGTGCTGTGGGGCTTCAGATACTCAGAGGGAGGAGAATAGGGAAACAGCCTGGGAAATTAGGGTAGGTTAAGGGACTGTGAGGCTGGAGCCCTGCAGCCAGGAGAGGTTGCGGGCACAGCCTGAGAGGCATGGCAAAAAGTGGCCAGGGTGAGAATGCTCTTGAACCAACTGAGGGTGCACTGGTCCTACTGCTGCTAGCCTCATGGACCCTCCTGGTCTCCAGATTTCTGACTGATTCTCTCCAAGTCCTGAACACCAAACACTGAGTGGGCCAATGCCTGTGAGTCCCAAAAGGCTGCTCCACAGGACAGGCCATGGGCAGTGAGGCATAGATGATTGCATAGACAGTTGGACTTCTGTCTCCTGCCAGAAATTTCTCCCACTGAATCAGAGGATTCCCTGAGGGCTGGGATACACCAGCAGCCCAGCAATGAGTGTGGATGTCCCTGTTGTTCCATTCATCATTAGACCCTGACTTTGATCCCATAAACCCAGAGTTATCCACTGAGAAATGGACAGAAGAGCAGTGATTCAGGAAAAGGGACCACAGAGGGTGAGGTAAGGGGAGAACAGAGGATAAGGTAGGGGAAGAAGAGTGGGTCAAGTAATGGCAAAGTTGAAAGTCAGTGTTGAGAATTTATAATGTCACCTCTGAAGGCTGTGTAGGTGAGAGCTAGACTGCCCAGATAATAGTCAGGAGAATCGGTACAAGGATACTGAATAGTCCAGAGGGAATAGGCACAGGAAGTGACAGAGAGAAAGACAATGCCTCACACTCACTTTTATTCATAGTGTTTGGAGACATGCAGGGCTGCTGTGAGAATTAAATTTTTTGTTTTGTTTTCTTTTGTTTATTTTTTAATTTATTTTTTGTCTTTCACTTTTTTATTTTTAAAAGACACTTAGATTACATGAATATTACAGAGAATATATAGGGCATTCCCACATGCCCTACTCTCCACACTTCCCACATTTTCCCACATTAGCAACATCTTTCATTTGTTTGGTTCATTCACTGAAATTGATACACACATTTTGGAGCATTGACACTAAGCATGGATTATCATTTATATTGTAGTGTATACTCTCTCCCACTGAACTCTGTAGGTTATGGAAAGATATATAATGGCCTGCATCTATCATTGTAATGTCATTCTGAACACTTCCCAAGTCCCAAAAATGCCCCTGTATTACACATGATTTTCATTCTCCCTCACCTCAGAACCTCCAGTGGCCACAGCCTCCATATCAGTGATATTTCTTACATTGCTAGAATCACAATAAGTCCATAATAGAATACAAGAAAGTCTAGTTTAGACCATAGTTCATTCCCCAATCCTGAGGAT
>JAQZBX010035961.1:0-24370 GCA_029593785.1 Cabassous unicinctus
GGGAGTACAGTACTCTACTCCTTTTTGTTTTAGTAATTGTAATTTTAATGTATGATGTAAATGTTCAACAATAGCTTGTCCTTGTTGAGAGTTATAAGGAATTCCTGTAACATGTTTAACATTCCAAGACTTTATTATAAAAGAAGTGAACTTATGAGATGTATATCCAGGAGCATTATCTGTTTTTGTTTGATGAGGCAATCCATGCATGCAAAGCATTCTAGTAAATGAGTGATAACATGATGGGTATTTTCTCCAGTTAAAGGAGAGCAATAAAAGAATCCTGAGAATGTATCAACACTAACATGAACATAAGCCAATTTGCCAAAAGAAGGCACATGTGTAACATGAGTTTGCCAGATATCATTAGCAGCTAATCCTCTGTGATTAACTCCTGCCAGCTTGGGGGCAGACACCAGCAGGCCACAGTTTGGGCAATGAGAGATTATATGTTTAGATTTGGCAATAGTAAGATTGAATTTTTTATGCAAAGAAGCTGCATTACAATGCCATTTACATGTGGGAGCATAACTAATTAACAACTTATCAGTCATTGCCTTACCATATACTAAGGGCCCTGGAAGGTTGGAATGGGATCTAATATGTACAATATATAATGTGTGGGTGCAAGAGCAAATGGCATTTTGCAAATTAGTAAATAGAGTTTGCAGCTCAGAATTATCATTGGGAAGGGTTGCTGTTTCAGTATAAATTACAGTATAAATGACATATTGTGAATCAGAGACTATATTAACAGGAGAAGAGATACCCTGTAAGAGAGAAATAACTGCTGCTAGCTCAGCTTTTGGGGCAGAAGAATATGGTGTAGACCATGGTTTCTTAGTGGGACCAAAATATCCTGCTTTTCTTCTCACATTCCTGTCAGTAAAATAAGTGGGTGCTGAATCAATAGGCTGTGTGCTAACAGCTTTTGGAAGAATCCAATTAGTGAGTTTAAGAAAAGTAAAAAGTTTTGACTTAGAATAATGACTATCAATTTTATTAATATAATTTGACAACCTGATGTGCCAGTCATAGTTTTTTTGTAGTTCATGATCAATTTGAGAGTGAGTCAAAGGAATGATTATAGAGTCAAGAACTTTCTCTGTCAATTGCCGTAAGACTCCAGTTGGAGAGTGTTTAGATGGAAAAATCAACAATTATATACTTTCATTTAAAGAGACTTTATCTAATTGAGCATCATGAATTTTAAGTTGTATCCATTCTAATTCTTTGCTGCCTCAGGATTTAACTGCCGAGGACTGTTAAGCACTGAATCTCCTTTTAATATGTTATATAGGTTATGCAAAGCATGTGTTGGAATTCCTAGGCTTGGGCGGAGCCAATTTATATCCTCCAATAATTTCTGAAAATCATTAAGAGTGGTTAAAGTGTCCCATCAAATTTGAACCTCTTGTGGAATAATTTTATTTTGATTAATAATAGTGCTGAGATATTTAAAAGGATTGGACAATTGTGTTTTATCTTTGGCTACCTGTAATCCAGCTTGAGACAAATACTGTGTTAATTCTATATGTATAACTTTAAGCTGTTGAGAATTTTCATGAGCTACAAGAATATCATCCATATAATGAATGATATATGTGGTAGGGAATTTCAATCATACTGGAAGAATAGCCCAATGTACAAAAGTTTGACATATTGTAGGGCTATTCATCATGACTTGAGGTAAAACTTTCCATTGGAAACTTGTCATAGGTTGGGAATGATTAAGAGCTGGAATAGAAAAAGCAATCTTTTTTCTGTCCTGTTCAGCCAAGGGTATGGTAAAGAAACAGTCCTTTTAATCAATTACTATTAAAGGCCAGTCTGCTGGAATCATTGTAGTAGTGGATGGAAGTCCCAGTTGAAGGGATCCCATTGAAACTATAACAGAGTTAATTTTCAATAAATCAGTGAGCATGTGCCACTTGTCAGTTTTCTTTTTAATGACAAATACCGGTGAATTCCAAGGGCTATCAGATGGTTGTGTATGGTCAGCCTCAAGTTGTTCCATAACTAAATTCTGAAGGGCTCTTAATTTTTCACTGGTAAGGGGCCACTGTTCCACCCATATAGGAGTGGACACTTTCCATTTTAATGTTATGGGTGCAGAAGCTGTGTGAACAGTGGCCCCCACTATAAATTTGGATATCCTAGACCTTGTCTATGGGGTTTACTGTTGACCTCAATTACATCCTGTAATTTCGTATCTGTTTTTCCTAAACCTTCAAGACGATTGAACCCCTTGTTTGACATCATTTTCTTTGTTGATGTAGATAAGTGGGGAATGCTGACATATGCTCCCCACTTTTCCATTAAGTCTCAACCCCTTAAGTTTAATGCTATATCCAGACATAAGGTTGAATGGTCCCAGTTCAGCCATCTGGTCCTTCACAAGGAAGAATAGATTGGCTCTGATGCACAATATCTACCTTATCAATTCCTTGCATGGGAAATTGTAATTTTACCAATGGCCAGGTGGATGGCCAATTCTATAATAAAATAATAGAAACATCTGCACATGTATCAACTAGACCTATAAATGACTTGCCATTGATTATAAGTTTGCATTTTGGGCGCTGTTGGGTAAGGGGTGATTGCCAAAAACTGGATCGATTTCTGGTAGTGCTAGAGCCCCCAATTCTTTTATTTGAGTCACTTTCTAGTATTTGATAAGGAAGCAAGAGTAGCTGAGCTATTTTATTGCCTTGGACAATTTGGAAAGAAGCTAAGACCAAAGTCATAACTTTAATCTCCTGCTTATAATCCTCATCAATGACTCCTGGGTGCACATTCACTCTTCTTTTTCTTTTTCCACACTTATGCATATTTTATTTTAGAAGAGCTTCATCAAAATTACCTTAGGTTATCTTTGATACATACTGCAAATATGTTGACTCAACTCATTCATTTGATTACTACTCAATGATTCATGCACATTTGAAACAGTACTGAGAGGCATCCTAACTTTTTTTTTCATGAAGTCATTTTTATTTTATTGAAATTAACAATAGGTATGCTATTTTCTCCCCATCACTTATCGTTTACATATAGATCTATAGCTCTGTATCTCTTTCTCTTTCTACATCTAGCTTGTTTTTCTTTTTTTTTTACTTTATATTGTACATTTAATAATTGAAAATATAAACAATAAAAAACTAAAAAGTAAACACAGGTGAATAAATATATACATTTCTCAAATAAATGTAATAGATACATACAAAAATTTTTTTAATCAAACAATAAGTTACACAATATATTTGGTTCATAGTAATGCATTCATAGAGTATTTGTCCTTTTGTGTCTGGCTTGCTTCACTCAACATAATGTCCTCCAGGTTTATCCATGTTGTCACATGCTTTATGACTTCATTTCTTCTAACAGCTGCATAATATTCCATCGTGTGACTAGACCACAGTTTGTTTATCCATTTGTCTGTTGATGGACACCTGGGTTGTTTCCAACTTTTGGCAAAGGTGAATAATGTTGCTATGAACATCACTGTGCAGATGTCTGTTTGTGTCATTGCTCTCAGTTCTTCTGGGTATAAACCTAGTACATTCACAACTTTTAATGTTAGTCCTGATTGTCCTAGACTAAGGCCTACAATATTTTTTGGGATGGGTCCTATTCCTCCAGTGCCAACTAAGTGAGGATTGCCAGATGGGGTAAGCATTATATTTGTCCTAGAAGGAAGAGGTAAGGCTGCACTTCCGCTTGTAGTGCTGGTAAGGTCTGTGATTCTCTGAATGGCCTCTCCAAGATGGGTGGAGGGGTTTGAACAGGGAATTGTTGTGCCTGGAATTGGATGCCAGGGCTCTGGTGCTGGCCCCTCATAGCATTTCTCAAATACTGAATAATTCTCCCATCCATATCGAATTTAGATTTGCATTGACTGCTCCAGTGAGCTCCTTTTCACCATTTTGGGCACACACCAGGGGCAGAATTAACATTAATCCTCTGTGAATTCTGTACAGATGGTGCTGTTGGAGAGGGCTGTTTTTCACAATCTTTTTTATAATGACCAGCCTTTCCACAGTTAAAACAGGTTCCAAAACCCTTATCCTTTATGGCAATGCTGGCAAATGCCTCTGCTAATAACTGAGCACTCTGATTTGATATCTTGGCACATTTTTATATACTCCTCAAGAGTGGCCCCATCCATTTTCATGGGTATAAGGGCTTTTTGACACCCTATGCTAGCATTATCACAGGCCAGGATTTGAAATAATAAATCTCAAATGGCTGGGTATGTCACTGTGCACTCAAAAGTCTTTTTAAGGTGAGCTATAAAATCAAATGGGTCAGAGGTGGCTTGATTTACATGTGCAAATGAGGGAGCCACTGATCCTGGAGGAGTGATTTTTTCCCCAGGCATGCAAACAACAAAGGTGGCACTGCCCTATAGCAACGTCACAATACTGAAGTTGAGCGTGAATACCTAAATATCCTCCTGAACCCAAAAGTTGTTCAAATATTACATTTATTTGAGGATTATCATTGGCATTGGTATATGAGCTTTGTCAGCCCTCCATATTTTAAAGTGAAAAAATTCAGAGTTAGTGAGGCAGGTTCTAGCTAACTGATCAGAGTCCCAAGGAATTAATCTTTTGGTTTGACAGATCCCTCACAAAATTCCCAAGGTATACGGAGACTGAGGTCCATACTTAGCACATGCCCCATTTAATTATTTTAGTAATTAAAAATTTAGAGGAGTATGAGTGAATTGTTGTTCTCCCTGTGACATTTCAGCATTAGGTGCTATGGGGTTCACTTGGACAGGGAACATATAAGCATCTATGTCTCTGGGTAATTGGGCCTCTTGGATGCCTTTTTGTATTGTAGAAACATTTGGACCTATAATATTAGCTAAAGGAGGAGAGGTCATAGCCTCCTCTAAGCCAGGAGGAAAAGGATAAGGTCTTTTTAATTCCTCTATTGAACAGGATTCCTCCAGGGCCATTGCAGCTGCCACCTGTACTGGAGTGCAAAGGCAATCAAAAAAATTTTTTTTGCTTTTCTAAAACATGTTCCTCTTCCATGGTGGTTGCTAAAACAGATGGAGCAGTTTCCTTTTCTGCATTATTCTTTTCAGTATCAGAGTCCTTACTTTCAGAATCTGACTGCAAGGGCTTGAGAACTAGAGAGACTAAACTACACAATGACTTTATTGAATAGGAATAGGCTCTCCTTTCCTATATTCCACTTTCAATTGAGAAACCACCTTTTTCCATTGTTTACTGTCAAGAGTCCCTCTTCAGGGAAACCAATAGCAATGTTTCTGTACTAATGTGCTTAAATCCTCTATACTTTCTTTTTTAACCTTTACACCATGAGTGTGAAGCAAAGAAAGAAGCACGAGTTTATACTCACCAGAAGGAGAAGAAGTTTGCCCCATGGTTACCCTGAAGAACACATTATCCAGAGCAAAGGAGGAATTTTCAAATGGGGAATACTCACCACCTTTCAAGCTCTGATATCAGCAGCACTGAAATTCCCCAAAGTTTACAATCTGTCAGAGCCTTCTCCATCGAGCCCCATGTTGGGTGCCAGATGTTGCTGTAAAGTGGGTGACTAGGTGAAGGGTACCACGATATAAGAAAGCCTAAGAGTTTAAGAGAAAGCTGGGGTCAGGGGGCTAGCAGAACGTATCTGCCAAGCTAGCCCTGAAGCACAGACAGCCAAACTCTTTTATTAGCAGAGCAAGTTTCTGGTTACATGGAGAGAAGCACGGCCACTGATTAATTATTCTTGGATATCACTTGGGAGTTTATTGCAGGCAAAATTTACATGTATTGTCTATCTTTATCTTATCCTTGAGTCTTGGCACCAGCAAGAGTTCAAACAGTGCTCTCAAGGATTTCCTTTTGAGCAAGTGTCTGGTGTTCCAGACACACTGTCTTTGTTCTCAAGCCAGAATTCCACATTGCAAGGATTCTTCCCCACAAAAACTTATAGAGACAGAAAGTAGTGTATAGGTTACCAGGGATGGGGCTA
Source organism: Cabassous unicinctus (assembly GCA_029593785.1). NCBI lineage: Eukaryota > Metazoa > Chordata > Mammalia > Cingulata > Chlamyphoridae > Cabassous > Cabassous unicinctus. Next base: position 6,001 of record JAQZBX010035961.1, read on the forward strand.
GGATGGGGACAGGATGGGGCTAGGAATGAGTGGTTAATGCATTATGGGTTTATGGTTTCTGTTTGAGGTGATGGTAAATTTCTGGTAATGAATGGTGGTGAGGGAAGAACAATATTTTAAATATGATTATTCCCACTGAAATGTAAGTTTGGAAGTGGTTGAGATGAGAAAGTTTATATTACATACATGTTTCCACAATTAAAAGGAAAGAGGATCTAAAGAGTCAGTGATATTTAAATGCAAACATGATCCTACACGGGATATAACAATGGAGGAGAAAAGACTCCAAAGGATATTAGTGGGTGTAGCCATTGGGCAATTTGATGTAATTATGAATTCCAAATTATATATTGGATTATGCTTGTAAAATGATATGTTCATCTGGCCATGGTTAAGTTATAATTGGGGTTTTGATTGGGCCACGTCAGTAGGACATTGAGCCCCACCCCGTGGTGGGTGGGGAATTGAAGATAAAAGACAAGTCAAAGGACAGAGGGAGCAGTTCTGATTCTGGAGTCTTGAGCTGCAGCCCTGTGAAGTAAGAAAGCTTGGTCATGAGGAAGGAGAGACAGCCCCGGGATAGAGATGAGCCATTCACCTGAGAGTTCACAGCTGGCCTTGTGGGGAGAAGCGAAGCCTAGAGAGCCTCATAGTCTACAGCTGACCTTGTGGAGGAAACAGAGGAGCTAAACCCAGAGAGAAATGCAGCATCAGGAAAAAAGGAACCCAAGAAGCCTGTACCCTGGCAAACGTCGGCAGCTGTCTTGATCCATCATGTGGCAATGGAATTTGGTGAGGGAAGAAACTTATGCTTTATGGAATGGTAACTGTGGACTTCTACCCCAAATAAATACCCTTTATAAAAATCAACTGATTATTGGTATTTTGCATCAAGCACCCCTTTGGTTGACTAATACAGAATTCCATGCTGAGGAGTTGGGAAATACTTTTGCAATTCCCAAAATGTTGGAATGGTTTTATAAATGGGTAAGGGGTATTTTTTGGAGGAATTGTGAAATCCTTCATGGAAAAACCTAGATCACTTTGAAGATACTGTTGATAGCAATATGGAAGCTAAAGAGACTTTTGATGATGTCTTAGAAGTAAATGATGAAAGTATTATTGAAAGTTGGAGGAAAGGCAATCCATGTTTTAAAGTTGCAGAGGACTTAGCAAGATTAACTCCTAGTGTTATATGGAAGACAGAATTTGAAAATGGTGAACCAGAGCATTTAGCTGAAGGGCCTTCCAAGGTAAACTCATAGAATTTGGCTTGGCTTCTCCTTGCCGCTTATAGCAAAATGCTACAATATTTTAGTAAATAAAATTTACTAAAATACACTAAGGACTGAACTTTTGGGCACAAAGGAAACAGAAACTGATTCTGGAACTTCCAAGTTTCTGGAAATCAAGTTTCCAGATGAAAGTGCCCCATTTGAAGCCTTAGCTAAATCTGGAACTTAACAATCAGAATAGAAGATGCAGTTATCTCAGAAAGACTTGCAGAAAGTCCTACTGTCTGATGGCTTGGACTCCTGCTTCCTGCATGCTAAACTAACAAAGTTTTTGAGAGAGATGTATCAACAATACCACTGTCAGCTTAAACAAAAAAGGACTTGGAAAGGAGAGAGTGAAGGAGAAACAGCTTTAAGAAGGAGCCCATGGAAGCTGAGATCTGGAATTAAGACATCACCTTGGGCCAAGAGAGGAGCCCCACCCTTGTGTACAGAGAAGGTGAGTTTGCCCCAGCAGTTGAAGAGAATGGATATTCCCACCCACTGTTCTGGGAGAGTTTTGCCACCACAGGGTACAGGGAGAGTGGAGTACATTCCTCAAAAATTAGGGTGGTTAAAGTCAGCACCCTATATGTCTGAGAGGGGTGATCCTGTCCCCTATGGATTAGAGAAGGCCTGGTGGTCAAACCATTGCTCTGAAAGGGTTGAAACTGTATGCCAAAGGTTAGGGAAGGCCAGTTGGTCAACTAGTTGCTCTGAGAGGGTTGAGACTCTATGCCAAAGATTAGGGGGAATGTTGTCTTCACCTCACTGTTCTTGAGGGGCTAAAACTCTAACCCAAAGATTGGGTAAAGTGTGGCAATTACCCCAACACTCTTGGAGGGTGAGGTCTAGAGCTTGGTCAACACCCAGATGCTTGATGAGGGTGGAACCAAGGAAATAACCATTTGGCAAGCCTGTGGAAAGGTGGGTCCCCATGTGGCCCCAACGAGAAGAAAACATCATCTTAAGAATGACTCTCAGACTTTGAAATCGAATGGAGGATGCCCTTCCAGTTTACTGAACTGTAGAGGATCCATGACTCATGTTTAACATCCCAATTTCTCCTTATGATAATGGAAATGTTTATCCTTTGTCTTTCCATTTGTGTATTAGAAGCAGTTAAATGGTTTTGTACATTTCAGAGGTCTATAGCAGACAGAACTGTGCCCCAAGACAAACTGTATTTCTTTAAATTGCCTATGTTATGATTTTGTACTTGAATTGTTACTGATATAAGGTTTTATGAATATTGTAATGTATTTTTGGAATTCAGAGTGTGGAGTCTAGCTGTTGGGCAATTTGATGTAATTACGAATTCCAAAAACATATATTGGATTCTGCTTTTAAACTGATATGTTCATCTGGGCATGATTAAGTTATAATTGGGGCTTTGATTGGACCACATCAGTGGGACATTGAGACCCACCACTTGATTGGTAGGGAATTGAAGATAAAAGGCAATACAAAGGACAGAGGGAGCAGTTCTGATGTTGGAGACTTGAGCTGGAGCCCTGGGAAGTAAGAAAGCTTGGTCGTGAGGAAGGAGAGACAGCCCTGGGATAGAGACAGTCCATTCACCTGATTGTTCACAGTTGGCCTTGTGGGGAGAAGCAAAGCCTAGAGAGCCTTATAGTCTACAGCTGACCTTGTGGAGGAAACAGAGGATTTAAGCCCAGAGAGGAATGCAGCCCTGGGAAGAGCAGAACCCAAGAAACCTGAACCCTAGCAAACATCGGCAGCTGCTTTACTCAAACACATGGCAATGGACTTTGGTGAGGGAACAAACTTATGCTTTATGACCTGGTAACTGTGTACTTCTACCCCAAATAAATGCCCTTTATAAAACCAACCAATTATTTGCATTTTGCATCAGCACCCCTTTGACTGACTAATACATTGGACCATATGAAAAAACTGGAATACAGACCATAAGCTTTACATCAATATTAAAATTCTGCAACTTCCTAATTGTACTTAAGGTAATTACATAAGTGGCTAGCCTGGTTCTAAATCATATACATTGAAATATTGTATTTATTTTACTGCATAATGTAATCAACCTACTCTCAAATGTGCAGAAAATGATAGATAATGGATAGATAAAATAATACGGCAAATGTGGGAAAATGTTACATATACAAAACAACTAGCAAAATGGCAATGTAAGCCCTTCCTTATAAGTAATTACCTTAAATGAAAATGGATTAAACTCGAAATAATTAGCAGAGATTTGCATAATGGGTAAGAGAGTACACGCTATTGTCTCTAAGAGCCTCACTTTTGATACAAAGTCACAAACAGGTTGACAGTTGAAGAACAGGGAATTTTTAGCAATGCTGCATGCAAATACTAACCAAAAGAAAGCTGGTCTGGCTATGGTAAGAGCAGACAAACTTAAGACAGATATTGTTAAAAGAACAAAGAATTATGTATCTATAATAGGATCGAACTATCAAGAAGATATCATAATTATAAACATATATGCAACACCAAAATATATGAATATATTGATGGGAGAACTTGTTCCACAAAACTAGTTGAAGACATCAATTACCCACTTTCATATATGGTTAGAAAACAAGACAGAAGATAAATATGGAAATCCAGGACATGTCAAAAGTATAAACCAGCTAGACAAAGAAAAATTTACATTCTACTCAATTATACATGGAACATTCCCAAGTTAAACCATATGTTACCACATAGCATTCCTAAAAACACTGATATTATTAGTATCTTTGTTGACCAAAATAGAATGAAACTAAAAGCAATAATAAAATAGAAACTGGAAAATTTTCAATTAAGTGGAACTTAAACAACACACTATTAAACAACAAATGAAAGTTACAGAAAAAATAAGGAAAATTAGAAAACTCTTGGAGATAAACAGAAATGAATATACAACATATTTTCAAAGCAATAAAGACCTAAATTAAATGAGGAGCTGTAAAGAAGAATGGCAGTAAGGAATCCTTTTAACTATACTCAGTATGTACTAATGGGACAAAATTATGAAAATGAATGTTTATCACACTGTTATTTATAACACCAAAGATTTATGAAGAAGCTAAATAAGAATGAAAAAAAAAAACAGTTAAATCCTGCTGTATACAGCTATAAAATTAAAAATAGCCTGCAGACATTATAAAGAAGATATTTAAACTGTTTAGTTCTGGGAAAAAATAAAAAGCAAATTATGAAATAGTAAAATTAAAAAAATACTTATATCACACAAAGGAAACATTGCCAATAGAGAAATGTATAGTCATGAAAACCTATATTAAAAAAGGACAATCTCAAATCCATAACTTAATTTTACACCTTAAGAAACTGCAAAATAAGAGCAAACTAATACCAAACCAACCAGAAGAAAGGAAATCATAACCATTAGATTGAAGAATGAAATAGGGAATAGATAAACAATTAAACCATCAAAACCAAAAGTCAGTTTTTTGAAAAGATGGACAAAATTGAAAAACCTATAGCTAGTTGATTAAAAATAAAGGATAAATGACTAAATTTACTGAAATCATTAATGAAAGTGGTAATATTACAACTAAACTTACTGAAATAAAAAGGATTTTAAGAAATTATGTGAAAATTCTCAAATTTGACAACGTAGATAATATGAAAATATTACTAGAAACATAACTTGCCCTCTTTTATTAACTATTAAAAAGTCCCAGCTCTGAAAAATAAAGCTGTAGAATGTACTTGTAGGTAATCAGGTGTTTTATTTTTGTTACACTAATGTAACTCATTATTATATTGTGCTTTGCCTTTCTCTTCTGGTGATTCTACAACATTCTAGAGGATAGTGATGATAGTTTTTAGCCAGGCCTGTGACAGTGACCAGGATTAGACAGGTAAATAAAACAATCATTATTTGCCTAATGGAACTTTAGTTTCCAAGAAATAAGTTAAAGCAAAATGACAAGGTTAACTCATATACATAATACCAAAGGACTTCATTTGTGGAGATGGAAAAACCTCTTGGAAAAACTAGGGGTGGTAGCTGAAGTCATAAGGATATGGCTGGGAAAAGTCTTAGAAAATTGCTTGGGATATGAATTGGCTTAATGGGAATATATACAAATTCCTAAGACAAGAGAGCCCGCTTTTCACAAAAACTGAGGGCAGAATGGACTGCAGGCAAATAGGGTTCAGTGGATCAATGGATACTAATACTGTGGGTGGAGGTTAGGTGGGGACCACAATGTTGGTATAATCTCAGAATATACCATCATAAAATGTCATTCATTACAAATCAAAAACATGTTTTTCCGGGTGGAGGAACTTGGCAGATATTTCATCTGGTTATCAAGTTCATATCAACAAGAGAGGGGGTGGGTAGTCCTGTAGTTCTTCTGATGGGTGGCTCTGAGGAAAGCACAGATTCAGGCTGTGGTATTCCTCCTAGGAATGCAGGGCCTGATTTTGCTCAAGAAGAAACACTGGGCAGACCCAGGTTGGGATCTCCTGTGCTTCTTAAGTTGATCAAAATTGTGAAGGTGAGGGAATATCTCAGAAAGAGTTCCAGCCTGGAAGAAAATGGTAAAATACTGTTGAAACATTTCGAGATGATTGGAAGAGTGGGTCAATGTTGAAGGCATCTGCCGATGGGATTAGAATATTGAAGTAATGGTAAATTCATGATTTGGATTTCAGTGTATAGTGAGGTGCTATGTAAAATTACAGCTTTTCACCAAACTTAGTGGGCTAAGTGGGACCCAAGAAAGACTCAGACAAGTCAAACTTGGTGAGAAAGTGAGCATTTATTAGGGGGCTTATGTGGGGACCTGTTTTCAGTGGTAGAAGGAAAGATGATGCTTCTGACCCTGGTAACAGTTTATTCCTTGTCCTCAGTGGCAGGAGGAGAGACAACACTTCCAAGGCTAAAAGTCCACACTCACAAAACCAGAGGGGTCTTTTATTGTACATGTCTACATGCAGAAGGGGAAGGCATGTAAGGGGGACCACGATTCCCACAAAATGTAGTGTTTAGGACAGGTAATAAAGGAATGGGTATTTACAGTTTTTATCAGAAGGACCAAAGTTATATATCCATAGCAACTACACAAGAGAGTTACTGATATGATGAGGGTGGTCAAGCACAGAACAGACTGTTCTTAGAGTTTCTGGGAAAGAAGTCTATGCATTTATGATACAAGATTTACTTATGAGTAACAAGCTCACAAACAATAATTTCTCAAGGCTTGCTTTGTTACTATTAAGGAATAAAATGATTAACTATTTACCACTCAATCCCAGAATAATCTAGATATGGAATATTGTAACCCTCAAGAAACTTTTGTTAATAAATTAATGTTTGATGAGTGAGTGAACAAAGAGACTCAGAGTGATGATCCTAACCCTACATGACACATTTATGTTAATTATGGTGAAACATTTCTAAGTGCCTTTGCCTTAAGGATGACATTGGTGCTATGGCCCCTCACTCCAGCTACTCACATATACACACAGAGGCAAATATACTACAGCCACCAACTGGAGCATTAGGCACAATTTGTATCCCTTGCAACAAACCTGGGCAGTAGAAATAATTGATTGGAATAGGGGCCACAATTCTGGGTGCAGTTCCTGCCCTCTCCAAAGACAGATCTCATGCAGGTTTACTTTAAAAATGGACATTCTGTATGGGCAGCTCTTTCTTCCTCTGAGACATTAATTGTTTAGAGCCTTTTACCCAAATAAACTGTGTAACTGAGAGGGGAAGACTTTCCAAAGTGATCTCCAAGGGTCAGTGTTATGAGGTTCCATAAATTAGTGTAAGCCTATGAGGCATTCTGAAATTGAGACCATCTTCACTTCTGTAATATTCTTCCATTTCCTCATTTGCTGAGTACTCTCTGTCATTATAGAAAAAAATATTTTGGGATTAGAATACTAACATATGGAATTAAGCATTGCCTGGCATAGCAGATTGGCATTATTTATGAATTCCAAAAATAGATATTGGATTATGTTTTTAAACTGGTCTGTTCTTCTGGCATGATTAAATAATTAGGGCTTTGATTGGGGCACATCAGTAGGGCATTGAGTCTCTGTCCCTTGGTGGGTGGGGAATCAGAGATAAAAGACATGGTAAAGGACAGGGTTGGAGTTTTGATGCTGGAGATTGGAGCTGGAGCCTGAGGAAGTAAGCACACAGAGGAGCTTGGTTGTGAGGAAGGAGAGAAGGCCCCAGGAAAAGAGCCAAGTGGTTCACCTGGCAGTTTACAGCTGGCCTTGTGGAGAGAGGAAAAGCCTTTTGAGAGAGCCTCAGAGTCTACAGCTGACCTTGTGGAGGAAAAAGAGGAGCTATGCCAGGAGAGAAACAGAGCCCCGGGAAGAGAGGAACCCCAAGAAGTCTGAACCCTGGCAAACATCAGCAACTCTCTTGTTCCAACACATGGCAACAGACTTTTGTGAAGGAAGAAACTTACACTTTATGGCCTGGTAACTGTAAGCGTCTACCCCAAATAAATACCCTTCATAAAAGCCAACAGATTTCTGGTATTTTGCATCAGCACCCCTTTGGCTGATTAATACACCTGGTTTTGGATTCTGGGGAATCTTCTTGCAGATATCCCAACAATTCTCAAATACCATCACAACTTTTTTTTTGAAAGTATTAATTTTTAATTCTTTTTAATGTGTTGTGGCAATATTAAATCACATTTTAAAAGCATATAACTTATGCACCATTATATTTAGTTGTATTTATTTTCCACATATACATTCATCCTTGCCATGTATGTATATATATATATATATAAATACTTTGTTATAAGACACCATTTTGCAGTCTACATTTTTGAGTAGGTGGTCAGTGATTTTCTGATTCACCAAAGCCTGTGTAATTATATTTACAGCAAAAGAAAAAAATCAATAAACCTAGGAACTGGGAAACATATTAGATTTTTCAGTAACAACTTTTATGCTTACGTATTTATAAATATGCATAAAGAGCAGACCCTCATTTATTATTACTCATAAAATCCTGCATGAAGCATTTTCAGATCACTTCACATTACATCATTTTTAAACTATCAAGACATTGGGCTTAATTCTGTATAATCACATGAATTATGGGTTAAAAAGTGCTGGAGAAAGTATTTTTCCAGTCTGATTTTTATGGTGGGAAATCCAGGTGAAGGTTTTCCACTTAGATATCAGGCTGGGTATCTCATTATGAGAACTTTAATGTTGATGAAGGAATGAGTGATCACTGAAAATTTTCCTTCATTCATGACACTGATGGTGATTTATAGAGTGAATCCTCACATATTCTATAAGAATTGCACTATGAGTAAAGGAATTATCATGTGTATTTCACTGAATGGCTTTTCCAGGTTGAATTATTGGTATTCCTCAAGAGCTTCAAACTTCTGGTAAAGACGTCCTGCCTTATTTCCTGTTTGGGGGTTATTCCTACTCAGATCTTCCTTGTGCACACAAAAGCACAAGTTTGCTGTTTGCTTATGTGCAGTGATTCCAGACCTACTGTTTTTCTCCAGTGGAATTCACTCATGTTCTTTAAGGATATATTATACACAAAAGCATTTCCATATAGATTACATTGATATAGAATTTCTCCCCTGAGTTCTCTGGCTTGTTTATTTTAGTGCTGTTGCAGAAGACTCTTTTACATTTGATATATTTATACAGTGAATCTTCTCATGTCACATTAGGACAGATTTTTTACCAATGGCTTTCACATTGGTTATTGAAATGGTTGCTCTCCATTGTATATTTGCTTAGGTTGATTCAAGGATGAAGGAAAACTGATGACCCTTCCATGCTGATTACAGACATAAGTTTCTCTCCCATGTGAGTTCTTTTTATAGGAATACAAATTAGCATCCTGGCTAAGTGCTTCACATGTTCACAATATTTATATCAACTATCTCCAGTATGAATATTGGTGTCTATAAAGGTCAATGCTCTCATGGTATTCTTTCCTATATTCATTACATTTAACAGGTTTCTCTCCAGTATGAGTTTTCTCAAGTTGTCTAAGCTTAGAAGAATAACTAAAGGCTTTCCTACATAGATGACATTCATAAGATTTACCTCCAATATGACTGTGCTTAAGTTGATTAAATGATTGCCATTCACTGAGGATTTTCAACATTGACTTGTTGCTGTAAAGTGGGTGTCTCAGTGAAGGGTACCATGATATAAGAAAGACACAAGATAAATAGTTTAAGAGAAAGCTGGGGTCAGGGGTCTAGCAGAACTCCACTGTCTATCCTGAAGCACAGACAACCCAGTTCTTTTATTAGCAGAGTAAAGTTCTTGTTACATGCAGAAAAGCACAGTCACTGATTAACTATTCTTGCAATTTAAGCAGGAGTACTTTTCTTGTAAGGTCTGTTTCTCTAATCTATCTATATCTATCTTATCTTATCCTTGAGCTCTTGGCATCAGCTAGAGTCCAGACAGTACTTGCAAGGTTTTCCTCCTGAGCAAGTCTCTGGCATTCCAGACACTCTGTCTTTGTACTCTGCGCCAAATTCCACCAAATCTCTAGGAGTCTTTCCTACATCTTCCCCTTTTCTTTTTGCATGATCAGTAAGGACTAATGTACTCAAGATATCCAGTTGTTTCTTTGTGCTATTAATTTCTTTTCTGAGGAACCTTCTGCAGACTGAAAGAAAGAAAATGCATATTAAGGGTATAATTATTCCTCCAGAAATCATTTGGAAATGATTACTATTCTACCAATTTAATGGATTTAATGATTTTAATTTGTCACTAATTTATTCCCAAAATTCCAACACAGGAAGGGTCTTTAAACTATTTTGACATATTTCTAAGGCTTCCTTTTGTAATTCTAAAATGTTAAGACAAAGTTTATGAGTATGTTCCAGGATATGATTTCTAGTTTGATTCCAACTGTATTGACTTTCATTATAAGGTAAAAGAGTTATACAATAGGACATTTCATTCCAATCACATTTTAACTGTAATTGCCTTTTTAATATTTGAACTTTATTTCCTAATATTAAAACAGCATTTTCTAAATCTACTAATGGATTGCTAATTTCTGTATCTATTTTAGTTTGACTTCCCCAGGCTAGACTGGTGTTTTTATACCATTCTTGAACAAAAACAGTACTTTGAATACTCCAATATAAAGTGACTCCAGAGACAGTAGTCAGTGTAGTAGTGGCTATGATACCCATGATAGCAGCTATTAATATCCCTATAAATCTTTCAATGCACTTAACTACTTGACATAAAACAGTTAGTAAAGCATGCATATTAGGTGAAGATTCTCATGGGGCAAGTTTGATTAACTGGAATTCAAATTTCAGATCATTTTCTAAGAAGCATATAGTTGTATTTCTGAATATATATAGTAGAATTTAAGCAAATATATAATTTACAAGTAAAGTCATGGCATTTAACTTCCTGAGTTATCATGTTGAGGACAAATTTTCCTAAGGATGGTATGAAGAATGACTATATGACCCATTTCAAATATTTATGCGTTGTAAACTGAGAGGAATATTTTATAAAGACGTTTGTGTCATTTCCATTATATTTTCTTTATTCAGTATAGGTAAAGGAGAGACCATTTTCATACTATGCCAAATAATAGGGTGTGGTGAATGAGTGTTAATCTTAGTAGTTACATTATGAGACTCAACACTCCATTTGAGTGTTTTGTGGTGGGAAAAGTGGTCTTAACTGTGTTACAGTTTTGAACCCTCTACCTCTTAGGGGACCAGTCAGTCACATTTCTATAGGAACTATTAAGCAGTAACACAGGAGCCACCATTTGGCAATTTTTCCAATGAATGTGCTCATCACTAGGTGTCCATTCATTGCAATTAGCACAGACAATTTATTCAGAGGGATTCATATTTATATTAATTCTGGTAAATTTCTCATAACAGAAGCTTAATCTAGATAAAGATGTAACTGAGCTATTGAGGTGTTACCATGTTTTGGAGTAAATAATAACCAACTTTGATGAGTTAGATTTAAATACCTGGAGGCTGGATCATCACACAATGTTAAGTGAGTGTATCCTAGTTCTATAGTTGTATGGAAATCCTTACCTTCTTTGAAGGGTTGTTCTGGCCGACAAATATCCTCTGGTTCAGGAATTCAAAGAGAATCATTTACATATATTGGGGCAGGAGCTTCCATCCATGATACTGGATGAAGCATGGGGGGATTGGTAACAAAGGCCCAATAAGTAAAATTTTGTTCTACTGTTGTTATAGGTAACATACTTACAGTTACTGTTATAATGGTTAGCATGGAGACCAACAAATTAGGAGCTGTGACCAGTGTATCATTTTTCTCTACCTGGTGAATTTTTGGCAAGAGTGCCAAATGGATATAAGATAAATGTCAATATGCATATTTAGTTTAATAAGTTTATACTGTTAATTAAAATGAGAAACAAGAATAAAATAATTAATTAAAAGATTAAATATATATTGAACAAAGTCACAGAATGAAGAGAAATAGAGCAGTTTTATATATAGACTTACCAATATTTATCTTTTAGCTGGGAAGTGTTGTATTAGCAGTTGATACTACAGTTTTGGTTGACTGTGTTTATAATTAATGACTTTGATACTACAGATGCCAATTTGTGAGTATTTTGTTAATTTCCAAGGAAGGGGCCAGCCTTCTTAGGAAGGAACACAACACTCCATGGGCAATACATTATAAAGATTATGCACCAGTCCCTGTGAGAGTGCCCAGCTCTTCCAGGGAATAATACAACACCTTTAGAAATGTACTTTATCTCTTTTAATTTGTTACAAAACATCTTTGATGTGTTTGCTATTTTAATTCCTATTATTTTTCCTGAACTATGAAAAATGTTAAAAATGTTAGCAAGGCATTGGCATTAGTTTGTTGATTAACAAAGTTTTCTGCATGATGTTTTACTTTTAGGTTTGAAAAATACTTATCAAACTTTTTCTTACTATATTCAGTTTCAGGGCTGTACAAACCCAAAACAAGGAATTTACAGATAAATTTAGAAAAATACATTTTTGTGTAACATATAAGTTATTAAATTACTTAGTATGCAATGTATTGCATTAAAGTTTTGATTAGTATTTAAGTACATTATACATAATTCATAACTACAGTAGATTATATAACAACAGACAATAATAAGACTTTTAATCAGCAGATATGCAATGAATAAACTTTTATTTCCTATGCACATAAGATTCCCAACCAGTGAGGTTATATAGGCTATTATGCTGAAACATTATTAAATTTTCAGGAATTTTATACACATTTTAAGTATGCATATGAAATTTTTATTCATAGAACATTAATTATCATAAGGTTAGAAAATTCCTTTTAATTGTATAAAAGTTTCAAATACTTCATTCAACTTACAATATAACAAATGAACTTAACTATTTTTCAGTATTTTACTTTTTTCTAGGTAAAAGACTAAATCATTTTAACAGTTTGAAATAAAAAGCTACTTTTCAAGATTTGACTTTGAGAAAACAGGTTCGAACATTATGTTCTTTTTAAAGTGATAAGACTGGTTTATCCAAGAAAATGATAAGGTTAAAGTACAAGAATCTATTTTGAGAAAGCAGGCTTTCTTTTTTGTATACTGATAATTCAGTAGAAAAACTCTTAGTAAACATTTATTAAAACAGACTAATGATTGAGAAACTTTGAGAAAGAATAAAACTTTAACTTTGTATTATTATACTGTTTGACATTAAAATTTTTAAATCTTTATAGACAGACCCATTAAATCTTACTTAACTTTGAGCAAAAATTCCTTTTCTACATGCCTTCTGCACTTTCTATGTTCATTCATGTTTTTTCCCAAATTTTACTATTTTTTAATAACCAGTCATTTTATCATAGGACAAAATTACTTTCTTTTTCCTTAATAATAAAAACACATTCTATACACCTTCTATATTCCAGTTACCAAAATGATTTTGGAAACTGTTTCTAAGCAAACTTATGACAACATAATATTACCATCAACACTAAACAAACTTGTTAGAATAATGATTTAATTTGATTATAACTATTTTTATTATTTTATACCCATATTTATTAATATAAGCACTTATTTAATTTTTTGGGCATTTGAATAGAGCTCTTTTAATAATTGTCATTTATCAATTTAATATTAGCATCTGGCAGTATCAAAATATACACTGACACTGAACAAACAGACAAACACAAAATGAGTTACAACACTTCAATAGAAACATACATCTTTGATTTTTTTGCTTTGGAGAATTTTTCTGAAAACTGTGTTGCCAAGTTTTCCTACTCTTCTAGTGGTTTAATTCTATTAGTCCCTATCATCTCACAGCCTTATCATTATGTAGGCAGTAGGAAGTTTACAAAGTTGATGCCAGAATGTTTTCCTTATCTTAGTTAACTCTTTGGCAGAATAGTGATGCCCCTGCAACTAATGCTAGATCTTTCCAATATTAATCTCACTAAATCTTCTGGAATAGGCCCTTTCACTCCTGAATTGGCTAGATAGACTTTATTTTGTTTCTTAAGTATTAATTTTTTGGTAGTGGCAAGGTTCAGGCTGGCACTGTACTATAGCAATGTCAGAATACCGAAGTTGAGCCTGATTACCTAAATATCCTCCCAAACCCTTGAGTTGTTCAAATATTACATTTACTGGAGGATTAGCATTGACATTGCAGGATGTGATAATATGAGCTTTGTCAGCCCATCATGTTTTAAATTGTAAAAATTTAGAGTCAGTGAGGCAGATTCTACCTAACTGATCGAAGTACCAAGCAATCAATCTTTTGGTTTGGGAGAGCCCTTGCAAAATTCCCAAGGTATATGGAGAGTTAGGACCATATTTAGCACATGCTTCCTTTAATTCCTTTAATACCTTAAAATTTAGAGGATTATGAGTAAATTGTTGCCCTCCCTGCAGCATTTGAGCATTAGGTGCTATGGGGGTCACTTGGACAGGGAACATATAAGCATCCACATCTCCAGCTAATTGAGCCTCTCAGATGCCTTGTTGTAAGGTAGAAACGTTTGGAACTGTGATAGTAGCCAGAGGGAGAGAGGTCATAGCCTTTTCTAAGCCAGAAGCAAAAATATCGGGTCTTTTTACCTCTTTATTAAACATGATTCCTCAGGGACTGTTTCTGCCGCTACTTGTACTGGAGCACAAAGAAAATCAAAATCAGAGATTTTCCCTTTTCTAAGGCATATTCTTTCCACAGTGTGGTTGCTAAAACAGACAGAGTATTTTACTTTTCTATGCCTTTCTTTTCGGTATCAGAATCTTCACTGTAAGAAGCAGACTGCAGCGGATCGAGAGCTAGAGATATTAAACTACACAATGACCATACTTGAACAGGAATAGGCTCTACTTTCCTATATTCCACTTCCAGTTGAGAAACCACGTCTTTCCACTGTTTACTGTCAAGAGTCCCTCTTCAGGGAAACCAATAGCAATGTTTCTGTACTAACACAAATAAATCCTCTATATATTTTTTTAGCCTTTACACTGTGAGTGTGGAGCAAAGAAAGAAGCAAAAATTTTTAGTCACCAGAAAGAGAAGAAGTTTGTCCCATGGTTACCCTGACTAACACATTATCCAGAGCGAAGGGGAATTTTCAAATGGGGAATACTCACCCCCTCTTGACCTCTGGTATCAGCATCACTGAAAATCCCCAGAGTTTCCAATCTGTTGGAGCCTTCTTCATCGAGCCCCACGTTGGGTGCCAGATGTTGCTGTAAAGTGGGTAGCTTGGTGAAGGGTACCATGATATAAGAAAGATAAGACAAAGAGTTTAAGACTAAGCTAGGGTCAGGGGGCTAGCAGAACTCCACTGTCTAGCCTGAAGCACAGACAACCCAGCACTTTTATTAGCAGAGTAAAGGTCCTTTTACATGCAGAAAAGCACAGTCACTGATTAGCTATTCTTGGAATTTAAGCAGGAGTATTTTTCTTGGAAGTTCTGTTTCTCTAACCTATCTATATCTCTCTTACCTTATCCTTGAGCTCTTAGCTTCCGCAAGAGTCCAGACAGTGCTCACAAGGTTTTTGTATTGAGCAAGTCTCTGACATTCCAGACACTCTGTCATTGTACTATGAGCCAAATTCTGCCAAATCTCAAGGATTCTTTCCCACATTAACTGGTGATATAGGGTTTCTTAAATATGAATTAATATGTGGTGGGCCAAAGGGAATGCTGAGGAAACTCTCTGCAAAATCATTACATTCCAAGTACTCCTTTCCAGTGTGAAATCTCTGGTATTGGTGAGGATATGAGATTGGATCACATACTTTTATTCACTAATTGCTCTACAAATGAATTCTAGGCTGATCATTCAGTGAATATCCAGATGATATCTTTCCCATGTTATATAAACTTAGGGAATTACTCTGTTGCATAAACATAGATTTTCTCTTTTGTAGCTGCTCAACTGCAGAACTATTAATTTTTAAGACTCTATTATATTCCAAAAACTAAGTATATGAGCCAAGCACATGTAAATAATTTTCATAAAAACTCATGTGATGATTTTGAGCTGAGGTTAATTTCTTCCCTAAGAACTATAAAATACTTTCTTCTGGGGCAGTGCTTGTCTCCAAGTCTAATTATAGTAAGATGCTTGTGCTGAATTCATGAAATCCCTATTTGGGTGAACAGTTTTCATACCCATGAAGTTTACCATTGACACATGGTGAATGTGTCCTTCTTCAGGATATTTTGCATGACTATCATTTCTGATTTTTCAAGTCCTCTTTGCCTTCAGAAATCATTGCAAAAAATAAAGTGGTAGAGTGTACTAGAGAAATTAAAATGTTAAAAAGATGCAAAGCTCATTTAAGTATATTTCAAATACTGACCCTTGTCATGGCTAATTTCATGTATCAACTTGGCTAGGTTGTGGTCTTCAGTTGTTTGGTCAAACAAGTACTGGACTGATTGTGACTCTGATGGTATTTTGTAGATGGCATTTCATCTAAAAGCAGTTGATTTTTTCTGGCTGATTCCATGTTCAATCAACCAAGGAGCCTGCCATCAGGAATTTGCAGTCTCCTCATCCAATTGGTTGGAGGAATTGAAAAGAGAAACTGAGGATTTCAGGAGTCATAAAGAATTTCTGCCTCTACAGCCAGGCAGTTTCCCCTGGAGAGTTCAACATCACAGTTAAGAGGGTTTCCACTTTGCAGCCTTCTCTTCAGAATTTGGATATGACAGTTCCCACATCTGCATAAGTAAATACTTATAACAAATTTCTTAATGTTTTTTTTTTCTATTCTTTTGGTATTGTTTCTCTGGAGAACGATGATGAATATAGCCCTTAAATGGCCAAAGAAAAAGAAATGTAGGAATAAAGCAACTAGTGGAAAATTAAGGAGGATATTTTGGATTAAAATAAGAGAGAAATGAAATGAAGAGGGAATGTTGGGGAGGTAAAGAGAGGGGAATTCATCACATTGGAGAAACAGGGCAAATGCTATTATGGGATAGTTTATTCCAGTATGTACATTCCTTTCCTGAGACCAAAATATTTAAAGGATACATGAATAGCATTTGATGGGGGAAAAATATGACATCATTTTTAGAATTTTCTCTTAATGTCCTTGGTGCCATTTCAGAAAATATCATTCACTCAAAAGAGAACCTGAAGTTGACACTACCAAGTTCTTGCATTCCCACTTATCAGGTTCCACCTCATATTGAAGCATAAATTCCTGGAGTTCAACTGGACTCCTAACTTGGAGAAATCCTATTCCTTCCATGCAAAACTCATCTCCTTGCACCAAAGGAGGAAATCACATTTAATATGTAGACTGATATCCTGCATGTATATTGTGCATTCAGTGCTGAGAGGAGTTCATGATATTCAAGTCCAGGCCTAGTGACCAAGAAGAAAAAAGTAGACATTGGAGGTTGGTCTAGTGAGAAGCACCTTGAAGATAGAAAACACTGATAATAACTCATTTGTGAAAGAAACACACCTGGGACTGTGCCAAAGAAAATAAGGTATCTGGTTAATAATGTCCATGTCCAATTTCAAAGACATTTTGTAGAATCCTCAGTGATTAAAACCATGCAGGAAATAAAATATTTTTTTAAAAAAATAATCCACTAAACATAAGCTCCAGCAGAACACTATAAATGCTATGTAGATAGTTGGAAACACCAGCTTTGTTCTTAGAGCAGAAAAGTAACAATATTTAATATATTTATTTATTAATTCAAAAAATATTTTTTGACCTCACAGCACAGGCCTGGGCACTGAAGATTGAATAGCAAGAAAAACTTGACATTGTGTTCAAGAATACTAAATTATACTGAGGTGAAAATTATTTGTAAGTAAATAAATAAGAAAGACATTTTTTCATGTAGATGTAAGTTCTATAAAACAATCAGGGCAAGCATGGATAGGAATATGGGAAAGCTGTCTGGCTTTTGTTGATTGATGTTCTATATATATAGTCATAATCACCCACCACAATCAGATGACTGATGTTTTCAAGCATCACATCTCTGAAACAACTTTCTTTTGGATCTGACAAACAGGGTCCACTCTTCCTGGATGAAGCCTAAAGCTACAAGATAAAAAAAATCATTCATTCCTAAAACTAGTGGACGTTAGAGTTAACCCAGGGTCATCCCTACTGTCTTAGTTTGCCATAGGCTGCTGATGCAAAGTATCAGAAATGGGTTGTCTTTTATAATGGGAAATTTATTAGGGGTAAAGGCTTACAGTTCTGAGGCTGTGAAATGTCCAAATCAAGGCACTATCAGAGATGTTTTGTCACCAAAGTCAGCTACTTTTGATCCTGGTGACCTGCCACATGTGGAAGCAAGATGGCTGCCAATCTCTGCCAAGGCCCCTACATTCCCCTCTGTGTGCACAGTCTCCTGGAGTCCAGCTGTGGGTGATCAGACATAGAGCTTCTCTCTTTATGGGCCTCCTCACTCAGTCTTGGTTGCTCCACCTCCTTCCTGAGTTTAGCTCTGGGCTCTCTTGTAATTGACTCATCTCATCATCTTTCAGCTTCTCTGTAGGCCCCACCTACTGGAGACTTCACACTTAAACTTTGGCTACTAGTGATCCT
>JAQZBX010035962.1:0-24369 GCA_029593785.1 Cabassous unicinctus
AAGTGATCAAATTAAAATCCCTGATAAGACATATCAACACCCTTTTATGATGCTGTGAGAAGGCCACATCGTCACTTCTTTTTTTGCCAAAAAAACATAACCTCCATCTAATTCTGAGTAAATGCCAATCAAACCCAAAATAAAGAAAATTGAATGAAAAGCTGACTGTATTCTTTAAATGTGTCATGTTCATGAGAGAGAAATTCTGAGTGTCACAAAGTGGAGCAAAAGAATACATGACAAGGAAATGCAATATGAGATCCTGGATTGGATCCAACACCATAAAATGAATATTAGTTGGAAAGTTTGTGAAGTTAGAATAAAGGCTGTAGAAAAGTTAATAGCATCAAATCAATGTTAACATTCTGATGCAATAATTGTACTATGGTTAATGAAGAGTATATGGAAACTGTATTCTATTTTTGCAGTTTTTCTACAAGTCTAAAGTTTTGAAAATAAAGTTTAAAAAATATAAAAGAAACATTTGCTAATAATTCTAAGGTAAGATGAGAAAGTACAAACAATTGCTATGAAATCCATTCATCCCCAGTAAGAGATCAGACAATGTACGACACACATTTTCCTGAACATCAACAAGTCACATTAAAAAAAATGCAGTGTATATATTGATGGAGAGTTTCCATAGAGGTAGGGAGAGAACAAGGAGGAAGTAGAGAAAAAAGAGACACAGAGGCTAACTCTGTGTAAGACGAGGAGGAGAGAGATGAATACTTATGCAATAAGCTTGCAGAGGCAGTGCCCACAATTTGATTCCCACATAAATCATACAGTTACTGACACATGGGACTGCAAGGGTGTGTGTTTGTGTGCATGTGTGTGTGTTTAAGGCATGAAAATCCTTTGATTTCTGATCAGACTCTTCAGATTTTCACATTATCACTGGAAAAGAAGAGGAAAAAAAAGTTTTTTTTGTAGCAGAAGCATTAACTCATACTAGCTGAATTTCGGTTATATTAAACTTGACAAAACTCCATGAAACACACAAGAATGACATTTAAATGCATAGACTTGACAGGCCTACCTTTCCACCCCTCTAAATAATAATGTACAGCCACATTCTCCAGCCAATTCCACTTCCTAAGTAGCTTTTTGACATTTTACTGCAGTGAGTGGAACCCCTACCAGCATCATTAGCTTTGCAAGATTTTCTCCTGGGAATGGGCAAAGCAGCTGCCAATTCTAACTCACCAGAATAGAGGGGAGAGGAAAGAAACCAAGGTGTGTGTGTGTGTGTGTGAGGAAAATAAAGTCAATCTCTGCAGTAAATTTGAGAG
Organism: Cabassous unicinctus; assembly: GCA_029593785.1. Classification (NCBI taxonomy): domain Eukaryota; kingdom Metazoa; phylum Chordata; class Mammalia; order Cingulata; family Chlamyphoridae; genus Cabassous; species Cabassous unicinctus. The sequence continues at coordinate 1,296 of JAQZBX010035962.1, forward strand.
GTTTTATAGCAAAAGTAAAAGGTGAAACAAATATTAAGGTTCTTGGATGCATCAGAGAAAATGAATCAGACACTTGTGTGTGCATGCTTTCTGTCCAAACCAACTAAACTAGAGGCTACCATGAGTCAAAGGAGGAAAAGGAGAAGAAAAATACTACGAACTTCCAAATTTCTTCTTTGTGATTCATGGTATATAAAAGGTGCATCTGGATATGCTGAGTTTTAGTTGCACATTTGGCCAGCTCATCCTTATCTGGCTATAAATTTTCCAGGGCTTTTGCTCTGGGAGAAGTCTGGTTGGGAGAACAATTGGGGCATGTTGTGGGCATTTGATTTATTCATACTGTTCTGTTCCTTGTGACCAAGCAAAATCAATAGCTGCCTACAATACTTTGAACTGAAGCAAACACCTAAAGTCATTCAAACTTGAAATACACATGAAACACACAAGGACTGTGCAAACCCACTGCACTTTGTCTGAATCATCAACAAATGATCTTTGGTGTCCCTGCTGCTTGCAGCAGCAAAGTGATAGGAAAGCGTTAAGTAAAATTAGTGAAATTGTGGAACTTTATGGAATTATGTACCTGTGAGTTATATTGGCAAAGGGTTAGTGGATAAATGGGTATAATAAGCTGAAAAAACTGTCTAAGCCTGATGAGAAACCCTTTAGTTAATTAATAGATACAGATAACCATAAGGGGAGATGAGAAGGAGGGGTAAAACTTCAGCTGATAATCCTTTATTAAGGATTTGATTTTGGTCTCATGTAATATCAGCTGGTATTCTCTTCACCAGTACCCTGAAAATTTAAGCAACACCCATAGATGAAGCCTTAGATTCAGAATTGCCATTGTCCTGCTGTCAAGGTCCCATAAATCTTTAATTGACTGATTTTCAGTCTCCAGAAATTATGTACCAAAGGGAAGAGAAGAGAGTAAGACAGAACATAATATGTGTGAATGATGAAGAGTCAATGAGCAGTGGACCTCAAGCATAAAAACAAAATGAAGGTAGGAAGGAGCTTCATCTCAAAGTGTTTTCCTGGTCTTGGATGCTTATCAAGCCCAAGAGAGTGTACCAAAACTGAACAAAGAGTGAGGCCCACAGCAGGCACCCCCTTTTTCAAACAATTGATCTCTGAGCAGTTTTTGGCGACCGGACTACACTTCGATATGTTCTACCTGCTCCATTTCCATCCTTGCCTTACCTTTCTAAGCTCTCATCTGTTCTACCCTTCCATTGCGGTCATCTGGATGAACTCTTGCATCCGTCTACCTCTTCCTCCAGCCTTGCTTCTGATGCACTGCCTGATTTCTCCCTTCTGCAGTGGCACTTGCTTTTAGTTAACAGAGCCATTGGTACAGCTCTGTTTTCACACTTCACCTTCCCTTCAGCTATCCTCCTGGGCAGACTGAACTAAGGAATACTGACATCTGCACTTGTCTCATCTCCCCAGACTCTTAAAGACTGAGTCCAAACGGTTTGAACAGTAGAAATGTAAAAATAGTCTTCAAGCCCATGCATTTTGCCTCTATACTCTAAATATCGATGTGGCCTTAGGCAAACCACTTAACCTTTCAGAATTTCAAATTTTTTTTGCTTGTAAAACAAAATGTTTCTAGCACTTCCTGCATCACAGGGCTATTCACATGATGAATGTGGAAGTGTGTTGCAAACAGCAAAGACTGTGTCAGCATAATTTACCGGAGAAACGTGGTTAAATTCTTGAGGCCACTAAGTCTTTTCCTCATATTCTTCCATAGAATAACTTACTTTTAGGGTGCTGGGACACTAGCACAGGCACCAGCAGTCGCCCGAGGCACCTGAGGAGGAAGAAGGAAGGGACAGCAGCCTATCTCACAGGCTCAGAGTCTGATTATTAGAAGAGAGCAGGAGACAATGTGAGATAAGCAGGGAATAAGGATATGTTACGTCTAAGTTCCTAGCAGGGAGTCAATCAGACATTGAAGAGACCAACTCCAGATGCCAAGTTTAAGATCATAAGGAAGGCAGGGGCAAGGGATTCAAAGTCACAGAGTGCCCTGTTGATGGGAAGAATCACGGAAGTGGGCTTTCCAAGGCAACTGCTGTGAATCCTGGTGGATGTTTGCAACTTTCCTTTAAGGCCTTTGGGTAGGCAAGTGTGTAGTGGATTGTTCTAAGGGTCATAGTCAAGACAGCCATCAGGTAGATAAAATAGAGACACATAGCTAAGAAAGCTGGCTGGGTGAGGGGGGAGTCCCTTATCAAATGATGGTGAAAATGCCACAGAACCTTCGATGAACCCAAAGATGAGAATTTGGCCAGCACCATCATAATTTCTTATATCTCCCCATAATGGACACAACAATGTAATAATAGCAGTTCTTTGTGCAGAGAAATCTTATTAAATGTATACAGTTTTATTCAAAACAGCATGAATCTGAAGTAACTGTTTTCCCTAGTTGACTTAAATATCTTATTGCTCTTAAATAAAATATCAGATAATATATACTTAAAGTCCTTTTTTTCATAGCTCCCTTAATATAGAATTAACAAGGTGTTACTCAATTATTTAGAGTTTTCCGTAAAGTTTTCACGGAACTTTTACAAAAGTAATGGGAAATGTGACCTTAATTCTCATTTGACATGTGGCAAAACTCAGATTCTGGAGTTTGCGTAACTTCCTCAACCAGCATGGTCAGTGTTTTGTAACGTGGACATAACTGCAGTGGGATTGGGCTGGACCTGGAGTTAGTTGTGATGAATGGGTGGGTCAAGGTCGGCCATGGTGGAAGGACAGTAATGCTGATAGCATGGAGAAGCCAAAGGATAGGGTGTCAAGTGAAATTTGTTCGGACAAAACAATGGCCTCAGAGAGGAAGAGGAAGAGGAAGAGGTGGCCTGAAAGCGGAAGGGAATGCAGCTGTGAGGAATTCAGAAACAAGCTGCAGAGTACACAGGGGGATTCCACAATGGCAGTTTTAGAGTTAGTTCTACATTTGGTTTTAGGGTTTGCCTCTTACAAGCTGTGGGACTTTATTGAAGGCATTTCGGAGCCCTGGCTGCTTTGTTTGTACACTGTGGTGCCAATACAAAATTTGTGCCATGGCGCTGAAGTGTAAGTTCCAGGAAAACCAAAGGCAAAGATGCTAATACTTCTTTTCATGGGATTATTGTGAGGATAAAGTGAGCAAAACTATGTGAAAGCACTCTGTAAACTGTAAGGCATTATATAAATATTACTTATTATTATTTTTATGTATTCCATGGCAGAGTATAAATAGAACTGAAAGTTAATTATAATATATAAAAAATAGATATTCAAAGAGAAAACTAAAGTTTAGGGATAAACTCAGGACTCAAACTATTTTTAAGAAATTGTGGGAAGAATTCTTTTCCTCTGTATGTGTATGTGTATGTTTGTCAATTGAGATAATACAGTACATATTAAAACACTACTATTATTCCTTTCTTCTATTCATTTAACAGCATTTTCCCATATTCTTAAATATCTAAATTCTACGTAAAATAATATTGACTTAACCTAAATAAACTGAATCACAGGCAACATTCTAAAGAAAAATATTTTTAAAGGCATTTTTTTTTTGCAAGTACTTAGTACTAGCTGCTGGTATTTTTGTTACCTCAGGCAAAGATATGAATAAAATATCGAAAAAAATATAATCAAATAAAAGCCATCGTGGTAACAGGAAAATGTGTAGGGAGGAAGGAAAAACAATAAACTCCTTATTACTTAGTAAAGATTATAGAAAAGTATTAAAATATTCCTGATTTGGACTATATTATAGGGCATGGTAGTCTAGAACAGTACTGTGAAAATGAAAAAGGACATAAACAAAATCTTAAGTGAAAAAAATCCGATCCTATAACTCAGTGCACAGTTGACGGATGGTGACGTCTCACCTTTGCCAGCACTGAAAGGAGACCAGCAACTCCGTGAACCTCATCAGCCCCTGTGAAATGCATAGATAATTCCGGATTGTCCCTTGAAATGTCCATCTAGCATGAGGCTGGATAAAGACAAGCTGAATCACACGTGAAGCTCTTGTTATTTTGGAGTCTGCTCCAAATAAAGGATTTGCTTCTAAGTGAGTGTTTGATCTAAGAGGGAAAGTCCCCTCCACTTTCTCCTGCCCTTCAGGGGATTGACACTAGAGTGCATTTGGCTAAGGGTATGTGGCGCTGACTCCCGGTTCATGGTGTCTGTGGCCTCAGGCAGAATGACTCACTGGCTAAAAAGGCTAGAAGAGCTAAGCATAGGCCAGGTGTCACCTCTCTCTCCCTGCCTGGGCCTTTCCTCGTGGTCTGTAACCTTTGAGCAAAATGTCAATCTCCTTGTGGTCTCTTGAGCATGGCAGCTCAGGCAAGTTCAGGGCTCCAGGAGCGGCAAGGCTTCTTGTGACCTAACTTCAGAAGGCCCAGAATGTTATTTCTGTTGATTTCTATTGATCAAGCAAGTAACTAAGGCCATCTGCACTCAAGGGGAGAGGAATTAGACTCCACCTTTCAGTGGGAGGAGGAGGGAAGTATGTGTGGCATTTTAAGGAAGCGCAAACTCAAATAGAAAACAGTGTGTCTCTGGAAAGAACTACTATAAAGAATGAGTGTAAGACTGAATTTGAGGATTTATCCTTGCTTCTTGACTAAGTTAATTTAAGGGGGGAGGGTAAGGAAAGTATGATTTACAGTAGCATTTTCTTCTGTTTGATTTGCAATGCTTTTGACTATTTTAGGTGGCTCTCAGTTCCTAAAAATACTGGTATCTGGGGCCTATTGATTTATGCATTCAAGGAATTTCTCCCCTATTATATTTTTCTTCTTACTTAAAAAATAAGCAAGCTTATAATTTATAAAAACATGAGAATTACTAGATGTTTTAATTTTCAGAGATCCAAGTTATAATTTTATTTTCCCATCCAGTAATTTTTACAAAACTATGCAAGCATTGATTAGATTTGAACTGATCCACATTTGGTTTCATTCATTCATCTACTCATCAAACATTCGTTGAACTCCTATTATGTGCTCAAACTCATTCTTCTAGGCTCTGAGATTCAGAACAATGAGATGCTGTTATTACTGACAAGGAGCTCACAGACCAGTAACGGAAAAAAATAATATAGGGCCATTTTACTCTTACACAGATGTACTATTTGTTTTCCTCTTTATCATTCACTCCCCTTTCCTGGTTGGGAATACTTCCCACTTCGTGTTGTTTGGTGTAGGCAGTTCTCACAAGACACTCACTCTCTCTTCACCTCAGCAACCAATAATGGCCATTTGAACTAAGCCCAGACAATGAGATTCTCTTATGTGGGACTTTGAATCTGAAACACATGGTGCACATCCACTACAAGTGGCTTTGGTACTAGCAGTGCACAATTGGGACGCTTGTAGTGGCATCAGTAGTATACAAATTCAGGGGTAGTGTACTATGGTGGCAGCAGAAATGTCCTCACCAGGTTGTGCTTGCTACAAGAATATGCTTATACTTCCTCCTTTCTAAGACCTGGAAACTGTCTTGCCTGATTTTCCAAGCCAATTCTTAGGCTTAGGAAATCCTCTCTGAACCCTTTAATTCTTCTGAAAATTTCCTTTTCTTTCTCTTGAAATAGACAGAGTTGATTTCTCTTATTTGGAACCCAAAGCATACTAACAGAATCAAGACATGCAGGAACACAAGAAAAATGAAATCCTGGCTCAGTTAGACAACGAAGAGATGGCAATGGATTCATCTATAATTTTCATAAAATGATTTTTTTGTTTTATTGCTTTTATTTTGACACAGTGGTTCAGATCAGAAACCTTAATTTAAAATGATTACTGATTCCAAACACAACTGAATCTATCTAATGATGGAAAACATCTCTACAGAGTCCTGTCAGAGAGTTCATTCCATGGAAAACCTTGATATTTTTGCCTTTGCAGTGTTTTAGCTGCTAAGGAAATCAGCATTTTAAGTAAAAGTATTGGCCATCCTCTGTTTTTAGAATTTGTGCTTTTTCCCAAAAAAAAAAAAAATTTTTTTTTCTAAAGAATTAATGGGAATCAAGAGTTATAAAGATAAAGGCAGAAAAAAGTACCTTATAATATTGACCAAAATAGGAGATCTTGAGCATCATTTTGCTTTACAAAATCCAAGCATACAAAGACTATGTTATGTGTCTCAGTCATATACCTAGTGAATTTCAGAGCCAGAAAGGTTTGATGTAGAACACAGAGCTCTACTGAATGAAAGTAGTGAAGTTCATCGTTGTCCATATAAAACAACAATGGATAAGATAATTTGAATGTCTAGAGAGCCCATCTAATAGCCAATTTCTATCTTTCATAAGTGCTTTTTAACCAAATTCATTGTCTTGAAGTATTCTTTAAATTAGGTATTGACATGTATTTAATTACAAAGAGCAAAACTAACTTTACATTTTATTTCTTCCTGCTGATTTTGAATACCTTCATATAGAGACAGGGAAGTAAATTAGTCCAAAGCCAAAGACTGGGAAGCAATGAATATGATAAAATAATCAGCCTGTATTCATTAATTAGGTTATTAATAGAGCCATGTTAAAGCAAGATGAGGACATTTCTCTATGATGGTACATATGCCTTTTGAAGAATATAATTATAATAATTTTTTTGTTTGTTTTATTTCTTGACTCAGGTTCCCTTTACATGGACTATTCACTTTGTCACATTTAATTGAACTGTATATTTATAATTTGTTTGCTTTTGTATTTGCTGTAACAGCTAATGAGACTTTAATAAAATATTATATAAAAGAAGCTTGTATGTTATTTGATCTTTAGTAAAATAACAACATGTAAAATTATTTTCTTTTATCTTTAGTAAACAATTAAAATATAAAACAAACTTTTTAATTTTGTTTTAGTAAACTTTTATTGAGTACAACTTCAAACAGTATAGTGCAGAAGTCATAAGTAAACAGTTCAATGAATTTTTACAAAGTGAGCAAATCCGTGTAAGTCTGGAGCAATGAATAAAATATTCCCAGCACCCCAGAAGTCCTCCTCGTGACTCCTTTCAAGTTATCTGCTATCCTGACTTCCCCCTTTTCCTCAAATTGACTGTTTCTTAGAAGTATATATAATTATAAGTTATGTATTATTTTATATGTTATATCCTTCATCAACATTGTATTAGTGATATTCATCTTCTTTCAAGTAACCGTAAATGTTCCTTTTCATTGTTATGTACTATTCTGTTATCTGAGTATACCACAATTTACATATCCATTTCATTTTTGGTAGAGATTTGGGTTGTTTCCAAATGGTACTTCTATGAACATTCTTGCACATGTACATTTCTGTTGAGTACATACCTGGGAATGGAATTGCTTAGTCATAAGATTCAATATTGCACAAAATTAAAAATAATAAAATTGAGAGGATATTTAGGAGTGGAAAAAAATTATTAGGCATTTACAATGTTCAGAATAGTCTCCCCAGAGAGCAGACTTCCTCAAGTGTGTAGCTTAAACCAGTTGGCAAATATCTATAGCAGCCTATTTTAGTATCACCACTTAGCCTTGAAGGGATATTTACATTCCTACCTGTGCAAGATTGTCTCTATTTAAATAGGCTCTGAAGTGCCTCCTATGTTCCCGAGGCAAATTAAAAATGAAATCCAGGTAGAATTGGCAGGCTGTTCCCTAGAACTCTGAACATCTCTAATTATGTTACAATACTTTTAGATGGCTTAGCACAAAATAGTCTGCCTGCCTTTTGAGAACTGAAGCCAGAGTAGAGCTTCCCCAAAGTGTTTTCTTGATGTGCCCAGGGAAGCTTTAGCATTACACATTAATTCAGGAAACAGTTGTAGGTTTTGTACTACTTAACTCGTTGCTGCGTTTGATTTCTGCTTTCCATGTTTGATAATATAGATGATTTCACAATTCTGATTCCAAACCTGAATTTCTGTGCACTGCCATTTAAGTCATTGCCACCTCTAATGCCTTCATCTTTGCAATCACTCCGTGTACAGCGTAAGGTTTATTTATCAGCCACAAGCTGGGCAAAACCCCAGACCTACAGAGGCTCAGAGGTGAGGGAAGGGGTCAGCCAAGCAGGAGAGTAATTTGCTCAGCTTCAACAACTTGTGTTAAAAGGAACTTCTCTGATTAGCAAGAAAAACTTAAGCTATCAGTTGCCCCCAGCTTGCTTGCAGGCAGTCCACCAGTCCATTTTGTGTTAGGGTGTTAACAGCAGGAGCCGAAGAGTTCTCCAGACTGGTTTGTCCTGCTTTTTTATACAATCATCCTGTGTTTCACGTCCTAGAAGGAGAGGAATACAAATAAGGTGGTAATAAATGAGCAGAACTGTCTCAGACAGAAATGTTTTTCCAAGGGTGTCTGTGGGGAGTCTGTGGGGATGTCATGGTTACTGCCTAATTTGCTTGGCTTACTATAATCATTTCCATTTATCTGCAATCTAGTTAAAAGCTGCTAGCTAGTTTATCCATTTCTACATGGGGATCCATTATAAGAAAGCACTTCGCTTTGCAAAGTAAGATCCATTCTTCCCTATTCCCCAGAGTGAACTATCAAAGGTTAAATTACTTTCTAGACAGGCGCTCCACACCACTGAACAACTCAATCACTGTTCTTTCTTCACATCCCCCTCACCCTGTGTGATTCCTGTCTTTGTTCGTGCTGTTTCCAGTCAGGGCTCCCCTTTCCTAGCTGGCTTGACACCCCCAGAATAGTCTTGGTTTGGCCCCCATTCTCTTCATGATGTGCTTTTCTGTTCATGCCGTCAACAGTTAGTGAAAAAATTAGAGATTTCATTTTTATTTGCAAACTAAGTTTCATTTTCCATATTCTAGGTGTTTGTGTAGGGAGAAGCGGGCTTTGTGGGACAATATACTAGAGCTCTTAAATTAAAGTTTAAGACATTTAAAAATAAAATAAAATAGTTCCTTAGTCACAGTGGCTACACTTCAAGTGGTCAAGAGCCACATATAGCTAGCAGCTATCTTATTGGGCAGTGCAGTTATGGAACATTTCCATCATCACGGAAAGCTCCATTGGTTAACACTTCTTTATTATAGAGTGAAGTCTTTGTGGGCACGAGCCTTCTCTTTGGCATCCTTATCACATAGCACATGGGTGGCAACTTGTGAAAAAATAAACCTGCTTTCGTAAAAGTTCATTTGATAAATGTATGAACACAGGAATATAATTGATATCCTGGCAATGGTGATTTGCAACTCATTGGGATTTTCTTGCGGGGAAATATTCCACCTTTTGAGGTTGTTATGGACTGAATCACATCTCCCACAAAGAAATGTTCAAGTCCTAATCCTCAGTTCTGTAGATGTGAACCCATTTTTAAACAGGATTGTTGAAATGTTACCAGTTAAGATGAGACCAAACTGAATCAGGATGGCCTTAATCCAATATGATTGGAGTACTTATAAGCAGAGGAAATTTGGACACTGTCACAGTGGGAGACAGAAAGAGACAGATGACCATGTGGTCAGAGAGGTTGAAATTGAATTACCGATTACGTGCAAGAGGCCACCAGAATGCTACAAACTTCAAAGAAAGCAGGATTTTCCTGACACCTTGATTTTGAACTTCTAGCCTCCAAAACTGTGAGATAATAAATTCCTGTTGTTTAGGCCAACCAGTATGTGGTCTTTGTTATAGGAGCTCTGGCAAACTAAGACTGGGGTCTTGGGAGATTATATATATTTGAAAGTATATGTCAATATCTAATTTCAGTGGGGTCTGGGGAGATTATATATAATTGGAAGTATATGTCAATATCTAATTTCAATACTTGAAGCTAAGGAAATAGGAAATGCCACCCCAGGAAGCACATGATTATTGCCAAGGGAATTGTAATTATTATACAAGAAGTCTGAGGAATGAGTAAGGGGTAGGTGGTAAATCAGTGAATGGTTTTACATTGGAACCAAAGTGCTATAACTTTTGGTGTGACTGTTGTCACAAAGAACTTCTCTTTTTTTTCCAGTGTCGTACCTCTTTAAAAAAATATATATATATATATATTTATTTATTTAATTTTTAAAGAAGCTGTAGATTACATAAATGTTACATCAATAATATAGGGGATTCCCATATACTCCCTCCCCCCATTTTCCCACATTAACAACGTCTTTCATTAGTGTGGTACATTTGTTAAAATAATGAACCCATATTGAAGCATTGTAGTAGCCAAGGACTATAGTTTACATTATAGTTTACCCTTTGCCCTGCACAATTTTATAGATTTTGACAAAACATGTAATGGGTTGTATCTGTCATTGCAATGTCATGCAGGACAATTCTAATGGCCCCAAAATGCCTCCATGTTGTACCTATTCTTCCTTCTCCCTCCCCTCAGAACTTCTGGTGACCACTGCCTTTATAACAATGTTACAAGTTTTTCCATTGCAAGAATAATAATGTCCATTTTAGTCCATAGTTGCTTTCTCCCCTTATGTTTGTTCATTCCTCTTTCTTGAGGATTTGGGGATGGTGATGCCTACCTTGCCTCCAATTGAGAGGGACTTTGATCCCATGGTACAGATGGATGGAACTATATTGTTTGCAGTTGCAGACACCCTCTGTTTGCTGGGATGGGTGTTGTCCATCATCATCCTTTTGTTAGTTGTCTTGGTTGAGTCTGATGAATTGGTAAATAGGTGTTGCAACTCTGCTGAGATTCAGGGCTCAACTGGCATATGAACAGACCCAAATTTAATCCTCTGGGACATATATTTAACAAGTATAGTGCTAATTATAGGTTCAAATAAAAAAGGCAGAAGAGCCATATGTAGGGAAATTATAAATGAGTCTAACTCTCTTACATTGGGAAGCTTATATTCCAAAGTAAAGCCCATTGACAGGGTGCCAAATTCCTGTGATTTTCTGCCCTTCCTATACTGTCTAGATATCTCTAGAGTCCTTAGGAACCCCATTGTTTGAGGCATTGTTTACTGTGGCAGTCAATGAGATCCTGCTGAGACATGCATAAATGTAATGCCTGGAATAACCTCCCAACTCACTTTGAAATCTCTTAGCCATAAAAACTATTTGTATTTAATATTTCCCCCTTTTGCCCAAGGTCTTTTTCTAGATTAATCACTAGTTGGTACTTGCTAATAATCTCTCAGTGCCAGAGAGGCTCATCCCTGGGAGTCATGTCCCACACCGGGGTGGGAAAGGTAGTGCAACAAATGCCTTCTGATTGTTGGAGGGCCTGAGCTTGATCTGAGTACAACATTTTCAGTCATCCCTTTCATCACTGAGCAAGATTTCAGAGATTTGCTGGCTGGACAGGAGTTCTTCCTTGTTTCTGGCATAATTCCCAGAATTGAATGCTCTGTTAGAAAGGACCTTTCTCCCTGTTGGAAAAACTCTTTCTTCTTCAAAAGATGATGGCAGCTTTGCTCCTCCGTGGAGTCAATGACCATCTTCACCACCTTTGTTCTGGGCCCTCAGATCATTTCCGCAAATGGACCCCACAGCTGCTTTCCAATGATGATGCAGACATCAGGGAGGCTGCCCACTCTCACGTATGATTTAATTACCTCAAGCAAAGGAAGAAGGGATTATTAAGAGCTGATTAAAGCACTTATAGAACATAGATATCATTAGGAGAATAATCCTCTGGAAACCCAAGGTCACAAGAGACAAATCCTGCCGGGTACATTATACCCTGGCAGTCATGGCTGCCCCTGCATAATTTACAGCAAGAGGTTCACACTAGATATGTGGTCCAAGAAGAGATATTCATGTGGAGGCAATGCAAGGGCTGGAGAGAAACATATTTTTTTTCAAAAAGAAGAAAAAGAAGCAGTTGCCCCCATCATTTAATGAAGAAGGAAAGTAGAAAGTGCTTATGAAACACTTTCACCAAACTTTTTTCTGGGCAATATTTTATTAATCTTTATTTAACAACACAGGAAGCAGACACTCTGACAGACACCTTATTCAAATTTTATTCTTGGAATCAGAGTTAAGGATGGGGTGGTCTTGTCCCCATTTCTTTTTTCAATTAGAAAAGTTGTGGCTTTACAGATATAGAATAATCATGTATAAAATACAGAATTTCAATATTATTCACACCTTCCATTGGTGTGGTACATTTGTTACAATTGATGAAAGCACATTTTTATGATTATATTATTAACTATAGCCCGTGGTTTTACTTAGGTTTCAAAATATTTGAGGTGGCTTTAGGGGCCAAGTGAGCATGCCAATTGCTGGGAGGGAGAGAACTTGCCATTTAAGCAAATTCTCCCTTTCATAGACATAGCATTAATTGCCCAGGAACATTCCCTGCCATGTTGAGTTGTCAAAATTGAGGAGAAAGCAGACAGCAAAGGAGGGCAGAACTCCAATCAGTTTTGCAAGATTCCTGGCAGCCAGGTTTTTGATCAGACTCAATAAGCTTCTATTACATACACAGGGGATGGTCTTGATGAACTTGTAACCTTATAAACAGTTCTCTGGAAAGACGTGGTGAAGTTATTTGAATATACTTCAGCCAGGCAACAAATTGGCCCATCATTAAGCTCACAAATTTCTCTGTTGACCAGGTTGCCAAAATAGGAATAGTGTTCCCTTTTGTGGAACTCCTCCTTTAAAATATGTTAATTTATGGAAAATTCAGAGTACTTTGAGAGTAAAATAATAATAAAAATAGTAAAAATAGATATGATTTTCTGAGTGCCAGGGATTTTTCATACATTCTTTCTCTTATAATAATTTTGTAAGTTAAGAGGAGTTATTCTCATTTTGTATATGAAGGAGATTGGAATTCTGAGAAGTTAGTACAGTTTCCAAATTACAAAACTGATAAATTAAGAAAGCCATGCTCAAATTTAGGTCTCTTGCTTCTACTAAACAGTGTTGTTCCCTTATTTTCTGCCCTGAGAGCAAAGTTCATAAACACATGTGAAGTTCAAGAATCTTTCAGGTTATTATGGGAGAAGATTGGTTTAATGGTTTGATTGCTTTTGAGCATCTGCCACCTGCTTGACACTAAGTGTCTTATAGAGAAATAGAATACTTAATTTCTGATCTCAATAAAAGAGCAATATCTCTTCTTCTGCCAAGTTTCAACCTTCAGCTATTCTGACATTCTGAGAACCTGGCATGGGCAGTCTCACCCTCTAGAACCATCACAAATATTTACAGGAATTTATTTACAGGAATTTTGAAAATGGGGATAAAGCCACCACATTCCTTCTGTGTAGTTTCTGCTAACCTGATTCCAAAATTAAAATTTGAATAAGGTCCTTGTCAGTGTAGGTACTTCCCATGTTGCTAAATAAAGATTCATAAAATATTGCCTAGAAAAAAAAATGTGTTGTATAAATCATGTTTCATAAGCACATCCTATGGTCTTTCTTCATTAAGTGATGGGGAGCAATTGCTACCCTTTTTTCTGTTTTGGAAAAAGAATATGTCTCTCCAGCCCTTGAGTTGCCTGCACATGAAGCACCTCTTCATGGACTGTCTTTCAAGTGTGGCCTCCTGCTGTAAGTTATACAGGAGTGGTGATGACTGAGGATGTGTCTGCTCTGTAGTCCACAGAACGTGGAGCCAAGGACAATATGAGAGAGTGCCCGTGGGGAGCACCAAAATAAACTGCCACGCTGGGAGAACCAGCTGCATCTACCCAAGGGGCAAGAGAGAAAGCGAGTTCAGTATTAGGCAACAGCGCAGGAAAGGCTGTAAGGCTTCATTGGTGGAAATTCTTGGATTTTCTTTAATTCACTTGTCATACTTCTGTAAATAATTCTCCATTTTCTTTGATGGCTGGATATAGACTAGGTGAGAGCATAGTAGAGTGGTAGTAGATCAGAATTTGGACTTGGTGGGGAAGAGTCTAGAAGGCTACCAAACTAGGTTAGCGGGAGAGGAGCCTCTATTTCTAGTTGGAACTTGAACTTACTGAAGGTATTGCCTTGGTAAAGAATTCAAGAATAAAATAATGATAATAATATTAATTTTAATATTAATAATTCCTCAGAATTTTGACAACATCGATTTATTATATTTCAGGAAGCATATTGCATTTTAAAGTTCCAAAGTCAGTTTATTCCTTATCGAGTAACTCAGTTAAAATTTTACTTCATTAGTTTATTGAATGTGTTATCCTCTTGGCTCTTTCTGTTTTTTTACTCTAGGGTATTCTTTCAAAGCAGTGCTAATTATCAGCTAATTATCAGTATGGTGTACAAGATGACATTCATTATGATTGGCCAGGCATCTCTTGTGATTGTCTGGCACCTTTGCCATACAGTTGGTTAAATATTGTGAACATCTTCCCTGTCTTAGGGGGATATTGAATTGCTCAGCATGAATATGCCATATCACTTAGTATTTTTTTAATCTCAGAATTTTATCCCTTTTACACTTGTCTTGGCAGTCTGAAAGAATATCTTGGCTTGGTATTTCTGCATACTAATTTATATTTACATATTTAAATTAATATAAACCGTGAACATTCTTCTCTTTAGTTCTATTTATTTTATTATTGCAACCATAATTTTCAGAATTTAATTTCCAAGAAGTTTGATTACTGTTCTTTCATAGCATTTCCTTCCTGCTTTCTTCACTTTCTTCCTGCCTTCATTCTTCTCTTTCCTTCCTTTCTCACACTCTCCCTTTCTTATCTCATGACACCTAAAGATTAGAATGTACTGAGCTCATATTTATTTTCTGCTTCTTGCAGTAAGTCTGTTCTTGATGACTATTTTTGTTTTGTTAATTTCTAAACCTGATTTTCATATTTTTCCTCAACCTTATTGTGAATTTTTTTTTTGACCAATTTTTGGATCTGGAGAGTATTTCCTTAGCTTTGGTGAAAACCCCTTTTTTCCTGGAAGCATTCTAGTTCTGTGGCCATTGCTCTTGGCACAGTAGGGGCAATGTGAGGAGAAGTGTTTGGCCAGGCAGGCTGTCCTCTGTAGGAGTGAGAAACCCCATTACCTTAGAGGCCAGGTAGGTAAAGCACATATTTAAAATGGGTGGGGTTTTAATATGATAAGAGAATGTTTGTTATTGTGGAGTGTATCATGCCTGCATTCCTTCAAATAAAAAAAGTTCAAACACTCTTTGGCTAAATAAAACTAGTCTTCTTTCCTTGATAAGGATTGATTCTCCCTTAACATTTGCATTAATGAATCCTGCTTTGTGGTATGCATGGAGCTTGTCTTCAGGGCATGGAATTTCCCTGGCCTTTTTGGCAGCAAAAACTTATCCAGGACACTCTCCTGCTTTTACAGCCCTACCACCTGCTTTGGGTGTTTCCTGTATCAGAATTCCTAATTATTTTGTGAAAAGTGAACTTGACTGGCAGTGTTAGCCTAATGGCAAATTCTGGTGCCTGCTTATATGAAAGTGAGTGCCTGGCACAATTTTTAAATAGCAGTTATTAATCACTGCCTGGCTATGGCAAATTGCGTTATTTATTATTTAGCACTTATTCATTTCCTTTCTAGCCCCACCTATGGGAGGATTGTATCTACTTGCTCTACTGATGTTCAGCTTGGTCATATGCCTTATTTGGCCATTGGAATGACATGTGCCACATTTATACAAAGGCTTTTTAAGTGGGTTTGTGTAGTTTACTTGATTTCTTTTGCTCCTACATTCTAGAATGAAAAGTGTGTGCCCAGATAGCTGCTGCCATTTTAGCCTGGATTCTGGAAAACAAGCATATATAGAACTGAACCCCACCTAAAACCTGAACCTGAAAAATCTGTGAGTGTGAAGCAAATATTGGTTGCTATAAGGCACTGAGATCCTGGAAGTATCTGTTGCTGTAGCAAAGTTAACTAGTATATAAATTGGTTCCAGGAATGGGGTGATATTGTTAAAAGTAAATAAACCTAAAAGTCTGAGTGGTAAGGAGACTGTCATAGAAGGCTGGAAAAAGACAACCCATGCTATACCAGAACAGTTGATTAAACTGCTTCCTGAAATATCTTGAAGGTAGTGAAAATATTTGATATATTGATAACTTTGGTTGAAGAGAAAATATTAGTAGTTGAGTTGAGTTGTTACTGTGTGTGTTTCAGATTATTCTATAAGAAAAATATTAGCTCAACAACAACAAAAAGGGGCATTGCCCTGTTTGAAATTAGGAATGAAAGGAAAAAGAGAAAACCCATAAACATCGGTACTTGCAGGGTCTATTGATGCAACTGTCTCTCCTTGCCAAACAATCAGAGAGAAAATTGAGAATGACTTTGAGGTGAGGAAGCCCTAGTGAGACTGACATCAAGTGTTGATCTCAGGGCACAGACCAAACAAGGGCATGGCCATCACACCTTTTGTAAAGTCCCATGATTGGATTAATCTGGCCACAGACTGTCCTTTCAGCTGGTCATAATGACTCTTACAATAGAAACTAAGTGCATTGTTTGCTCAGAAGGCCAGAAAACTCAAAATCATGAACTCAGAGTTGCAAAGAATTGTGAATGAGAGTATTGGGAAATGGAATTGATAGAATAAAATAAACAGGACAAACCAACAAAAAAATACAAAGTTTGTGACAAATGATTGTCATGGGGGACTAAAAGAGACCCTGACTCTTTGAGATATACGATGAACCTTGGATCCCCAACTTTAGACAGGCAGAAAGAAGCCTGAGAATGCTGCTCAGCTACTTGGGAGGGAATATTTTCCAATTCCCTTTTCAGATGTTTCCAAATATAAAAAAGAAGTAGGAAGAAACTTCTGAGGTCAGAGTCAAGAGGCAAAGGAGTAGAATGAACCAGAGTATTACTCCCAAGAAACAAAAATGGGTATACTCAGTTCTCTACTCTCAGGATGGGGTGACCTTGTAAGATAGTCCAGCTGGATTTCAGAATTGCTATGGATCACTGACTGCTACATGTCTCCCATTCTCACCCTTCCAAATGTGAGTGTTGTGGTTATACTGTTTCTGTTGCAACATTGTCTTTTGGGTATTAAAAGTGCAGAAAACGCATCTTAGGTCAAAGGTCTCTGGTCCTGATGAAGGATCTATCCTGAGATGTTGGACTTTGAACCTGATGCCATGTGTTAATGGGACTTTGGGGGTTTCTTCATTGAAAATAGGGTGAATGCATATTATATTATACTTGGAATCAAGTGAATATTTTGGAGTAAAGGGGAGATTTTTGTTATTCCAATATTCACAAAGTTCTCCCTCTACCCTCTGTGGATTGGAGTATTCTTCCTGTACCGATGGCCTTGGGCTTGGTCATATGACTTTCTTTGACAAATGGAATATGTCCTAGTTCCAAGCATAGGCTTTGGATGTATCACTTGCTTCTACTCACCTTATTGTACTCCAGCCTCTGACAATGATAAGAAGACAACCCTGGGTAGGATATGCTTCTTTGACCTGCATCCTGGAATAAGAAAAGAAGTGATACCAACCCACATCTTAAGCAGAACTTTCATTGTCGTCTTTCAGATCCAAGAGCAATAAATTGATGTTCATTGTTATAAGCCCACAAAATTTTGGATGTGTTTGTTGTTACAGCAAAACCTGACTGATACACTGGCTGGCTACTCTAAGGCCCATTCTTTGTACTTGATCCCACTAACTGAGACATTATTATGTTTCCAGCAGAAAGACTAGCCTTATTTTGAAGAGTCTTCTGTCCATTTGTATGTTTGTAAGTTCCTCTTTCTGTTGGGTTTCATTCAATAGAACATATTTATCTTTCAAAAGTCAATTTCTTACATTTTTATTTATTCTGTTTTTTCAATTTAATTTTAAGATGGAGAAATCAACTTTCAAATTTAGCTAGTTTTCTTGAATAGGCCTATCTCATTAGATTCTCTATAATCACATTGGAATTAGAAATGTGTGCCCATAAGAAGATTTGCTAGATAAGGAGAATTTTTCCTTTTTATATGAAGGTTTCAAATCCCAGAAATGATGGTATTTCAGTTTGCAGACAGGGTAGGTCAAAGATACGTGAAAGAATGCACTTATTTTTCAGGAGCTTCATGGATCAAATGCACCTCTTTAATATCCCTGCAATAATACACTGACACCAAGCAAAGATGCCCTGATGTAGATGCTCTAAAATTCAAATGATAAGATTGATGAACCCAAGGGATTCTAACCAAACACCATATGTATTGTCCACTAGTTATAGCCCTCCATATACTTCCATTTTAAACAGATGAAACAATCTGAGGTATAAAAGAGGCTCTTTCAAAACATGACCCTGAATAAATTGAGGCAAAATATTATGTGAGGAGGTGTAGGAGCCAGAGATAAGTTCTCAAGAGAACATTATGTCAAGGAGGAAAAAAGTTGCTATCTAGCTTAAAATTTCATGCCATTAAGAACTCTCATGGTGCCCTACTATGCTCAATAGCGCTTTGCTACTGGGAATTTTACTCCAAATTGTAGATGTTCATATAATTCTGAAAGTTTCTTTTCAAATTAGACAACTATCCCCCAGAAAGTTTCTCCAGGTATTACACAGTTTGGAGTTAATAAAATTACAAGCTTGAAAGGGACATATGCAAATTTGTCTGGCATCCTCCAGTTCTGGTATTCCCTCTTTACCTCCTGTTATAGTTTGCAAAGGCTGCCAATGTGAAAATACCAGAAATGGATTGGCTTTTATAATGGGAATTTATTAGGGTACAATCTTACAGTTCCAAAGCTGTGAAAATGTCCAAATAAAGGCAACGACAGAGATGCTGTCTCACCAAAGGTCGGCTGTTCCACTGATCCTGGACTCATGCCACATCACAAGGCAAAATGGCTGGTATGTGCCTTCTCCTCCAAGCTCACTTTTCCCCCAAGCTCAGCTGTGGATAATAAAGCATATCGCTCTACTCTACCTTGGCCTTGTCTCTTCAGCTTCAGACTGCTCTGCTGATTCTAGCCTCCAGCCTCTCTCTCAGCCTCTTGGGGTTTCTCTGTCTTTCTGCAGATGAAGGCAATCTTGGAGTCCTCTCTCACATGGCAGGGTAAAATAGCAGCTCTTATTCTCTGTGTCTTTTTTTTCCTGTGTGTCTGTGATTTCAGTCCTCCATTTATATAAGACTCCAGCAAGAGAGCCAAGAACAACCCTGGAACATGCCTCACTGAAGTAGTCCAACCAAAGGTCCTAAAGCGATCTAATCAAAAGTGAACTAATCAAAAGGCCCCTTAATTGAATCTAACCAAAATGTCCTATATACAGTAGGCTTACATGTATAAGAATGGGTTCACTTTAAGAACAGGATTTTCTGGAGTCTACAAAAGACTCAAGCAAGGACACTTCCCATTCCATATCACTAGGCTAGGAACAAATAGTAAAGCATACTTTCAGCTTATCTTGTTTTGAGAAGAATTATAAGATCTTCCCTGGGCATGCATATATATGAGCTCCTACACAGCTTGAATTATGATCTCATACTCCCAGAAAACTCTGAGTGAAATGTTATCTAGGCATTAGAAACTCTGTTGTCCTCCAAACAAAAAGGATGCAAATCAGATAATTCCAAATATTTTTTCTGCTGAGGGATGACCCTTCAAAATATCTAAGTAAAATATCTCATATTTTATAAATATAAGCCATATTTATATAAATATAAATACCATATTTATATAAATATAAACACACATATATTATCTATCTTTCTATCAACTATCTCTCAATCATCTATCTATGTAATTTCTATGGGTATGATAGTGGGGTCAGCCTATATAGAACCTGCTTCACCTTTGTCATTTGATCCTAAGTATGACTCTTGCCTCTTTTCTCCCCAGTACATCTTGTTTCTTGCTGTGCACCACTTCTATTTTACCATTTTCCATAATCATATCTAAGGCACAGCAGCTTTGCTGGCCTAAAATCTGTTTGTCATAACTCACTATTTGGCACATCTAACTGATCATGATGATAAATTCACCTTAGGTTCCAGTCTGCTACTATTTCTATTAGCTCCTCTCTCTTCCTGGAGAATCTTCACCTTTTCAGTCCATCTGCCATCTCACATCTCTTAAAGTCATGGTGCTCTCTTAGGCAGAGTATCTTTGTTCTGTCTTTCTTTTGATGACCCTTAGTAATGTGAAGAGGCTCCTTAAATCTTATAAAGGTGTCCAGGAACCAAAAAGGGATATCAAACTCTGAAATGATTGCTATCCATTAACATAGAGTGCAGAAACTTAGCTGTTCTCTTGTATTGTAATTAGGATTATTTTCTTCCTGAATCTTAGAGTAGGATTGGGAGCGTCTGTACCAGCTTTGTACTATTCTGACTGTGGTAACCAGCCTCCAAGGTGGCCCCAAGGATCTCCATCTCCTGGAAGTTGCATCATTGTACAGACCCCTCTCATATTTTACCAGGATTGTTCTGTGCAAACAACACAATATGAGAGAAGTTATGGTATATTACTTCCAAGATTATGTTATAAAATACATTGCAGCTTTCATCTTTGTTTCTTTCTATGTCTCTCTGTTTCTCTCTCACATTGCTCTTGGGAAGTCATATTGTTATCATTCCTATGAAGAGGCCCATGTGGTGATGAACTGAAATCTTTTCTGACTTGTAAGAGACCTTGGAAGATCTCTTGAATGACCAGCCCCAGTTTTGTCTTCAGAGACTGAAGTCTTGCCTGACAACTTTGCTATGGTTTCATGAAAGATCTTGAACAAGAATTACCCATCTAAGCCACTCCCAGATTCCTGAACGTCATGGAACTTGCATGAGATAAAAAATGTTTGTTGCCTTAATCGTCTACATTTTGGGCTATTTAGTTATGAGTCAATAGATTATTAATATAAGAACCAAATCATAAAACATTTCTGTCTCTGCTTTCTTAATATGACATATTCTTGCCTACCTCAGTGGGTAGTGAAGAATTAACCTTTCCCAAAGACAGATTTGATCTTTGTCCTTGGATACTGAGAAGTGATCTTTAGGACTCTGGAATTTCCTGCTTGATAGGAATGTCTTTGCTTGGGGACTTTGGCCACTGGATAGTGTAACAATATGATTTATGTTGAGGACTTTGGGTCATGAAGTATCAGTTCCAAACTCCAGAATAAATGATGAACAAAGGTATTATCCTGACCTCCAGGAGGGACTGGAGACTAAAGGTCAACCATGCAGACAGTATGTGAGCCTCAATAAAAACTCTGGACATACAGACTGAAGTTAGTATATCTGGCTGGCAATACTCTGTACATATTGCTATCCATCATGGCTGAGAAGAGCAAAGGTTGTCCATTACTGTGGGGAGAGGATGACTGTAAATTCCATTTTAAGGCCCCTCCTAGACTCTGTCCTGTGTGTTTCTGCCATTGGCTGATTTAAATCTATATCAACTCCCTATAATAAACAATAACTATGAATATAAGAGCTTTCAGTAAGTTCGGTGTGCCCTTCCAGTGAATTGTGAAACTTAGGAAGGGTTTGGGTATCCCTTCAAACTTGCAATTGGTTTCAGAAGTGAGGGCAGTGTTGTGGGTTATATTTTCTTTAGAGTTTTAGTCAATTAAACTCCTTATGCTCATAGAGATAGTCTATCAATGAAACACAAAATAATGTGCATTGGGAATACTTGATCTTTAAGAAAGAAAAATATTTTAATCTAAATGTATATTGCAATTCCTTATGGAAATAATTTATAAATGCCATTTTTAAATTAACATATTTGAAAATATCTTAACTCTCTCTGTGAGTGGGAGGGGCCATTGCATTTTTTTTTTTGTAGCCAACCAACAAATATAGTACACATTTACCAATGCAATTGTATTTTACTTTCCTCCTTGAGGACAAAACAGAGTTTTTCTTTTGTCTAAAATATCTTTATATTCAGAGTTTAATTCTAAATCATATTTGTTCCTCTGCAGCAAAGTAGTATATAACTAGGGTACTACTCTTGTCATAGTCATTGACCTCTAGAAAATTAGTCCTGGAAAGATATTTCAAAACTTAGTAGTAGATACTAAGACTTAGGACTTGATATGTCTACTCCAGGATTCTTCAAGACATTGTCAAATAAGTTTTGTTTTTGGCTCAATTGAATTAAATATTTATAGAATTTAAGCATATGCTCTTGAAAGTCAGTTGGAAAACATTTGATAGATGTCAGCAGCTGAGTAATAATTTTTCATGAGCCGTAACTTGTTCGTATAACCTCTTCTGACTGAATATTATATAATCTATTTGAAGGTATTTGGCAATTTCTACTGCTTCTAAATGCATTGACTGGCATATGACAGGCAATCATTTTGCATGTGTCTCAATGACAAGTAACACATATCTTTACATACTTGTGGGTGTGTTCCCTTTTTATGTCCTGTCAAATATATTTTAATAACATGAATATGTAACATGAAATTCTCGGTTCTTCTGGATGAACAATGAGTTTTCTTTTAATGTGACATCACAGTACAATCTTTCTGAAGACATTGTAGATAAATTTAGAAATCCAAATATCAGAATCAATAACTCACCTTTCCCCATTGAAAATGGCGGAGAGAGACAATTCAGGGCTCTGTCCCCCAACATAAGCTTTGATAAACTACTAAGAACTGCCAGAAACATCTTTCTCAAAGCTCCTGACTGGCCTCTCCCTCACTGGCTCATTGCAGAGCCAAACCGTGCTCTCAGTATGGATCCCTGGTCCTGGATCTAAAGTGAATAGAGTACACTTTATGCACATACTGGGAGCACATATATCTGGTACAATCTCTCTGGTAGTGGCCTGAGGGACTCACTTTACCAGAACTTACTGTGTGTGTATAAGGTGTCTCACAGAATGCTTCTATAGAATCTGTGGGAGAGCAGTCAAGCCATGCTGTCTAGGGTAAAGTATTGCTGGAAATATGACATACAATGTAATATGCAGGACCATGAGGTTTCTTAGGAAAGTGGGGACACTTGGAACTATATAAATGGGGTAATTCCTAGGGTCATACATGCATACCTAAGATAAGACACAAGCACAAAAATTATCAGTCCTCCACTTTGTCCTGTAGCTATGATTTAAACTCATTTTTTAAAAAGGAGGAGGAGGAAGATGACAGAGAGACAGACAGAGAGGAGAGAGAAGGAAGGAAGGAGGAATGAAGGGAGG
>JAQZBX010035963.1:0-24353 GCA_029593785.1 Cabassous unicinctus
AGTTTAATAATATTTTTAAAAACCAGAATGCTATCAATTTTATTACTTTTTGCTAAAGCTTTGTGGATATCCTCATGAACAGTGTATACATAAGTTGTTGAGAATTTCTGGATTCATGCATGATTTAACTAATTGAGCTGTGAAGCATTCCTGAGTCTTCTACCCCCTGAGCATGACCCCACTTCAGCACAAGGGAGATAAAATCCAAGCTTCTGGGGAGGGAGGACAGAGAGGGCTGTGTGATGGTGAGGAGGGGCTACTGACAGCATCCAGTGTTTCCTCTCCTAGGATCAGCCCACATCACTTTTCTCATTCTGAAAGCAACTTATATTCATGATGACATTGATGGAAGTCCAGGCAAGGACTGAATCTACTTCTGAACCTGCTCCTTATAGAATTACCCTGGAATCCTGAAGCCCCTGCTCCTTCCTACCTGGCCTTTCCGTGAACTCCTGGCCTCCTCTAACCACTTGTCCCCATTCTATTGGTGGCATGGCCACTGCCACCACCCCCTCCATGACAGCACCTTCTACTTTGGCTCCAGGAAGACACTGCTCTTTTGATGACATCATACCTCCAGCCTGCAGATCAGTTTTATGGATCCTCTCAATCCACTTCTGCCTTTCCATTTGTCACCAACTTGGGGTCCATATTTAGCCATCTCTCCCCTTTCTCCAAAGGCACACCATCAATTTCAATAGCCCCATTGCCACTAGAATGGAACTTGTTTTATAATTTGTATTTATGAGACCATGTGCTCTCTGAATTCCATCCCATGTGATTTTTAGGCACCTGTGGTTCATTCAAATGTATCAAAATGTTTAATGTAATGTAAAAATTTGTGAATGTTCAATATAACTTAGCAGAGTTGTGCAACTATCACCCTAGTATAAATTTATAGTGTGTACACCACCACAGAAGAAACTCCATACCCACTTGTAGTCTTTCTCCATTCTCCCTCCCCTATCCTCTGGCAATCACTAATGTGCTTTCTGTCTATATGGGTTTGACTGTTCTGGAAATTCCAAATAAAAAGAATAATACAATAAGTGATCTCTACTAAATACCTTCTTTCAATTAGCATAATATTTTCAGGGTTCTTTCATGTACTTGCATATATATCTGTTTTTAAATTATAATAGCTAAATAATATTCCATCTTCTATACATACTCCCAATTATTATTCATTCATCGGTTCATGGATATTTGCATTGTTTCTAATTTGGAGCTATGACAAATAATGCTTCTGAGTACATTTGAGTACAACTTCTACTGCCTGATATATGATACCAATTCCCTTGGGTAGATGAAAAGTAATAGAAATGCTGGGTAATAGGCAGCATTATACTTAAAAATTTGAGGAACTTGGAAGTATCAATTCCCAAGAAGGAAAACACACCCCATAAAGAATAAGTCTGAATAGATCTACCCCAAGACACCTACTATTCAGAATGATAAATATCAGTGATAAAGAGAGGATTCTGAAAACAGGAAGAGAAAAGCAACCCAAACTTCCTGTTCTGGGCCCCCCATTCCTTGTCCAGCAGGTGTTTCTGCTCCTGGGATGGATGCTCTGCACAGGGATCCTGTGTCTTCTGAGAACAACTGAGGACCTCTGT
This sequence comes from Cabassous unicinctus, assembly GCA_029593785.1. Lineage (NCBI taxonomy): Eukaryota > Metazoa > Chordata > Mammalia > Cingulata > Chlamyphoridae > Cabassous > Cabassous unicinctus. The sequence continues at coordinate 1,620 of JAQZBX010035963.1, forward strand.
TTGCTGGGTTGTGTGTCAAGGAGCTCCTCCCAGTCATGTGGGATGGGTGGGTCCTGGGTGCACTGACTGTGCATGGATCAGCCATGTGCTCCTGACCCCTGGCCAGCAGGCCTGTCTCCTCTTATGGGGCATTTGCAGGGCTCCCAGGCAAAGCAGGGAAAGGCAAACCCAACATGCAGGCCCTTGCCAATGTCAGATTATTCGTGTCCAATTTTGGCATCTATGCCAAAGGAAGGCACCTAAGCAAGAGTAGGATCAGCCTGGGGAGCTGTATCCATGTGCTGGACACAGGGATGAATGACAAATTTGGAGTCCAGTGCTGTAAAAATCAGAGAGCAAACATGTATGTATGCTTATGTGTGTGTACATGTGAAGGTATAATAGGTGTGCAACTGTGAATGAAAACATGTGTGTACACAAACCTGTCTCTGAATGTACTTATGAGTGGATGTATTATTGGAGTAGTAAATCTGTGTGTACAGGAATGTGCATCTGTGTTAGTGACAGCATGTGCGTGCATGATATATGTATAGCAAGCGTTTGTGCATGCACATGTATAGTGTGTCTCTGTATGTGTATGTCTCTGTGTTTTTTTGTGTCTATGTGCATGTGTTTAAGTATAGTAGATGTGTGTGTGGGCTTTGAGCCCCATGGCCCTGTGTGTGCACATGTTCTCTGTTGTGACTTTCAAAACTGAGGAGGACAAGGGAGATGAGAGACCGCCTGAAAGCCTTTGGCTTCACTATGCCTATGACTATATCAAAGCATCTGGCAGGCACTAGGGAAGGGCTCCCTTGTGATTGCACAGATTCCTGTGATTTGTCTACCTGAAGAGTATGCTGGGTTGCTAAGGAAAATTCACTATCAAGGGACTGTATCACCTGCATGTGGTGTCTCTAGAGATCAGTCTGAAGTGAAGGGCACAGCCAGGTAACACTGGAACAAGAAGCTGCAAAGAAAATGCCCTGTGAGCCCAAAGGGAATCTCCCTGAAGGGCAGGGGCTGGGCTGCAGAGGGCACTCAGGACCCACTAAGCACAGGTCCCAGAGAAAATGCAGGTGCAGGGGGTGCCTGGGAAGGGCTTCCTCTAAGGGTCAGAGTTCTCCTTTTTCAAAATCCAGTCTAAAATAAGAATTTAACCATGACTTTGATGGAACTAATAATATTCTACTCTTTTGGGAGTGTTTTCCTAACTGAAGAAGGCAATGAGAGGCAAAGAAAAAAGGGAGTTTTCTAAGACTTCCTGATGCCTTAAGAGTAAGGAACTGGAGGAATATGATGGTTTATTAATTCAATGGGCCCAGGATTTGGGAAAACACTAATTACCTTCTATTTGCTGCATTTCTCTTGACAGGTCATTCTTCATTTTTCATGACTTTAATAATATCACTCCATTATCCTCTAACATCTGGACTCAACTTTCTTTTAGTTCATGTTTCAAACTTTGTTCATACTCTACATTTTACAGTGAAAATAAAAGTCAGCCATCAGAGGGCACTTTCCCATCTTCTCAGCATGAATTCCAACAACATCTCTTACATCTCTCTCTGGTCATGGTGCTTACTTCATGCAGCATTTCCATCACTGCTAATCTACAAAAGAATCTCATTAAAATATTATTATAGCAATGGAAGAACTTTTATCATTGATATAAAGGCAGTGGCTACCAGAGGTTCTTAGGGGAGGGGCTTTAAAGAATAGGTATGATATGGGACATTTTTGGAACATTGTAATTGTCCTGGATGACATTGTAATGATGGATACAGGCCATTGTGTATTTTGTCATAACCTACAAAACTGTGCAGGGCAGAGTGTAAACTATAATGTAAACTATAGTCCACAGTTGGTAGCAATGCTTTGGTATGTGTTTATCAATTGTAACAAATTCACCACACTAATGAAGGATGTTGTTAATGTGGAAAAGTGTGGGAGGAAGAGGGGTGGGGCATATGGGAATCCCCTATATTTTTATGTAACACTTATGTAATCTAAAGCTTCTTTAAAAATAAAAAAAATAATTAAAAACATATACCGCTTTACCCTTTCTATTACAAAATAGCAATTTCAATTGGTTTTTCTAAAAAAAATGCATGACAAAAAGTCAAGTGATGGTGTCTGACCACAGCATTGCTTAATAATGTCTACAAGTGCCAAAAGCTAGTTTCTACCTAGTGGCCTAAAATATATATATTTCTTTCTTGAGGGTGAGCAGTCTCTAGTAAAACATACTCACCCACAGAAACATATGCACACCTATTTGAGTTTTTCTCTGTTAGCAAGAATTTATATCACTTTCCTTCTGAGTCCATCAGCCCCCAAAGACCAGGACACCCAATATTGGATTTGTACAACCTTATGTGACCACCTGGTGAGGAATGGGCACACCTGGTTCTGGATGTTGGATGTCATCCCTTCCCCTTCCCTTTCCCACAGCAGGTCAACCCACATTTCCAGCTCTTAATAAGCAGGTCCTGATTTGTCCTGTTCATCTTTCTCATCCTACTTCTGTTGACTTTTCTCTTGCCTACATTCCAGCATGGAGGATGATTTTTATGTATTTCATGTAACAGTATTGAATAGTCAGGTTGCCATATGCTGCATTCTAAGCTGTGTTCCAGAAACTATTTTTGTAAGGAAAAAGGGATCCTTAGAATCAAAAGTAAACTGGTTAATGTACAGTTTGGGTCCCTGAGACAGAGGATATTGACCTACCACAGTCACACAGGTGTCCCATGTTAAGGACAGGACCAGAGCAGGTGACCTTTGTGCAATTGAGGTCAGAGGTGAGGGCTCACATAGGTCTTCACATTCTCACCCATGGGGTGATGATAACATTAATAACAGTGATGATAGCAGGAATCTTCTCAGCATCCTTACTATAAAATTCAAAAATAACATTTCTGCTGTAATCCCCAATTTGAGCCCTATCAAACTGAAGCCCATAAGGGTGAGGTCACATCCTGATAGTCACAGGGTAGGAGAGGAGAGAGTTTTGCTGGGCTCTAAGCACTACTGACTTCTAGGATCTCAGTCAAGGTCCCAGATTCAGTGACAGGCTTCAGGAGGGCAACTCTCAGGGAATTATTCAATGGACCTAAGTGTGCAGGGAGCTACCCTTTAGCCATTGTGAGTTCATCCCTTCTGCAAACCATTCCCTCTGTTGCTGTACTGATAAGGATCTGCGTGTTATTCCCCCATGTAGGGAAAACAATGTCAATGAATTTAAAATTCACTGGTATTGTCAATAAAGCAGGAATTGGGCTTTCCTTGAATCCATGTATAGATCATTGACTGGATTTCTAGGGCTGCTTTAACAAAGAATCAAAAATTGGATGACTTAATGCAATATAAATATATTATATTATAGTTCTGCAGGCTAAAACTCTGATGTCTGTAGGAGAGAACCCTTCCCATCCTCCTCTTTGCTTCTGGTATTTTGCCCTAGATCCTGGGCCTTCAATTCCTAACTCAGTCATCACATGGTGTCCTTTTTGAGTCTGTCTGTCTATCTCCAAATCTTTCCTCCTTAAAAGGACACAAAGCATTTTGAATTAGGGCCCAATCTAATCCAGTTTGACCTTATCTTAACAACATCTTCAAAGAACCTATTTCCAAATAAGCTCACATTCATATTAGAACTTGACCATGTGTTTTTGAGAGACAAGATTCATCCAATAGCACTGATCCAACATATTGGTATGTTGATGACACTCCACTGACTCTCTTTATATGTAAATCAGAGGAGGGTTTATGTTCCTTAAAGTTTTACCTAAGCAGAGTTCTGAGCTGCAGTGTGTCCCTGCAGACTCAGCTAAGTTAAGGGAATAATCAGGTTTAGGAACCTGCTAGGGGTGATAAGAATTAACTACATGTTAAGATTGTCTTGAGCAATTTCAATTCAACAAAAATTACTAAGGATACATTTTATAAAAGTCCTATTCAAAGAAGAAATATTCATTCACATTAAGTAATTTGAATAAAGTCATTCTGAATTGTGACATATATTGGATTGAACACAGTCTTTCTGAATTCAATGTGTTAGATAATTTTAGCTGCTGCTTCAAACTTTAGAATATCCAGTAAAATCAGCTAACAGAGGCAATAAATGGATCAAAAGATTTATTGAGCACATTACAGGCTGTGTATTTGTATTGGGTGTTTGATAAATATGTATCCCCATTAGAGTAGAGGCACACTGACAATATTTCCAAAGACATCCTTGTTTCTTGGCTGCATCCACCCCCTTAACCAGCTCCTTCAGGAAGTTTTCATGCCTGGGTAAAGAAATCCCCTTACTTAATGAAGTGGGACCCAGGAAGTGGACTGTGTTCTAGGGATCAACCAGCATCCTCCTCACAGAGGAGCCCCTCAGACAGGGGACTTCCCAGTCCCCTTTGACCTTTATGTACAAAATTACCTCCCACATGTAAATGGCCGCTTTGGTCAAGTGATGAAATCACAGCACACATGGACTTAAATCCAGGATCTCTTGAAACTGGAAAACATTGTCTGCAAGTCATTGGCCTAATAAAAATGAACTTGAAAGCCTTGTGGTTCTTCCTCTTTCTGGTGTCAGCTCGCAGATGTGAGTCTCAGGATTCAGACATGAAGGTAAGGGGGATGCTGCCTCTGAGCACAGGACTCACTGTGGTTCTCTTTGTCCTTAAGTGTCCTGTCCCAGGTGCAGCTGCAAGAGTCAGGCCCAGGACTGGTGAAGCCCTCCCAGACCCTGTCCATCACCTGCTCTGCCTCTGGAGTCTCCATCACAACCAATTATTACTGCTGACATTGGATAAAACAGTCCCCAGGGACAGAGCTGCAGTGGTTGTCAAGAATATGCTATGAAGGCAGTACTTACTACAATCCATCCCTCAAGAGCCAACTCTCCACCTCAAAAGACACATCCAAGGACCAGTTCTCTGTGGAGCTGAGCTCCATGACAGCTGAGGACACAGCTGTGTACTACCATGCAAGACACACAGTGAGGGAAAGTCAGTGTGAGCCCAGACACAAACCTCCCCATGCAGGAGGGGGTTGAGCTCCATGGGGTGCTCATGCCCACCCACAGCAGAGGCTTAGATTCAAGGAAGATTTGTGGAATCCACAGATTCCTGTATTAATATAGGGTTTTTCCCTCATGCTTAAAAGCATTGAAACTTAGGGATTCTCCAGTACATCAATTCTAAGCAATGCTATTATATTTTCAAGTTTCAAACACAGAAAATATATTTGCAATGCTATTATATAATATATGATATTTTATTCACACACATATAAAGTCATTTTCTTCATTTTGTTCTTCTGGTTTAGTCTGGAAGTAGAAAAAAACTTTCAATCAGCTAATACTGTGACACTGCAATTAATCCTCAGAACCTAGCTGTCTGTCTTGGCTGTCCCCAGGCAAAATATAATAATAATAATAATAATAATAATGTTGAATTTGCATTATTGTTTGATCAACATTGGGGCAGATTATTTTATGATAGAATGATTTTATCTGAATTGAAAATTTAAGGCCACACTTTTTTTTTCCAGAGTGAGTGTTTGTGTATACATACACACACACACATATATATATATCCTTCCTCTCCCAGGCTATTCAGTATTATTGGTTCCCTAGCTTAGCTCCCCACCATCATGTTGAGCCACAAGACATCACTGAAAAAGTGCAAAAAGAGGAAACAAACTGACATGGTCCTGGGTGCATCATCCAGGAGCCTCATCTTGTTTTCTCCATCATGGACAGGGCTTATTAAGGCTTTACATGATCCAAATCCATGCAGGCTGAGCCTGAGAGGTCCACTCTCCTGATGGACTTGAAAAACCACCCAGTTCTCACTGGTTGCATATGCCACATGGAATCAGAGCCTGGCCACATGTCAGGAACCCTGGAAGTTCTTCCTGAGCTATCACCTCTTGGGAAGTGCTAAACTGTCCTGAGAATTTTTTTTAAACAGGAAATGTGGCACATGGAGTGTCTGAACCTTGTTTCTTTGTTGATAGCCTTACCTCTGCCTCAGGAGAAGCTCAAGCTCTCTTGCCTCATGTGTGAACTCTGGGGAAGTCTCTAAACTGTCTCTTCCTTAAGTTTGCAAACATCCAATGATATGGCAGAGATTCACTTGAGTGCCTGGAGCTATCAAATCAAACCAACAAATAAATAACAAAATAACTTCCCCAGTCTTTGCAAATTGTTTCTGCATTTCATGAATTAGTTTTTACATTTTTTAAATTATCTTTTTCTTTTTTAACTTTACTTTTAGAGAAGTTTTATGCTTACATTTACAGAGAAATTACACCAAAAAATGAAGGAAATTCTCATAAAACCACCACTTACCCACACACATAGTTCCCCCTACCATTGGCCTTTTAAATTAGTATGGTACATTTGTTACAATTGATGAATCAATATTGAAGCATTGCTACTAACCAAAGTCTACAGTTTACATTGTGGTTTACACTTTGTGCTGTACAGATCCATAGGACTTCATCAATGAGTAATGTCAGGTGCCCATCAGTGCAGTTATTATACAGAAGAATCTCACCACAAAATGCACCAGAGACAAAAGGACAAATATTGCATCATCTCACTGATATGAACTAAGGATAGTGAGCAGACTCATGGAGGTAGAGTCTGGAAATAGTGTGCTAGAAAACAGGAGTTTTGAATTTTTAAAAAAGAAAAAGAGTAGTGCATGCCCATTGTAGACAGTTTAAAATGTACAGAAAAGCAAAAGGAAGTTAAATATTATCGACAATTTCACCATCTCAAGACAACTAAGTTTAATATTTTTTAAATACTTTAAAGTTACACATAAATACTTTTGTATGGGTTCATATTGTATATATGTGTTAGCAGATTTATTGATATAATTTACATGCCATATAATTCAACCATGGGAATTGTACAAGCCATTTTTTAAGTATATTAACAAGGTTGAACAACCATCTCCACAATCTAATTTTAGAATATTTTGTTCCCTTCCCAAAAGAAGCCCTATATCCAGTGGCAGTCACTCCACACTCTCCCCCTCCCCCAGCCCTAGGTAACCACTATTTTCCTTTCTTTCTGTATAGATTTCCTATTCTGGACATTTCATATAAATGGAATCACATAATATGTAGTCCTTGTGACTGCTGCCTTCTTCCTGCCATCATGCTTTCAGGGTTGAGCCATATTGGAGCATATATCAGTTTTCCAATCCTTTTTATTGCTGAATTGCAGTGTATGGTTTACCACATTTTATTTATTCATTCATCAGTTGATGGACATTTAGTTTGTACATTTTGGTTATTATGAATAATGTTTGCTATGAACATTCATATAAAAGGGTTTGTGTGCATATAAGTGTTTATTTCTCTTGGATATATACCTAGGAGTAGAATTGCTATTTCATTATATATTTTTTATAAGCTACTATTTTCAATATAAAATGTCATGACAATTTTTCTATCTTCTTATATATTATTCAAAAATGTCATTGTAAAAATTAAATGTGTTTTATTATAGAGCATGTTTATAAGGTGTATTGTTATTCTATTACCAATTGATGACTGTTTCCAAAAGTTTGGTCATTATAAACAACTTCATAATAAATGTTCTCATAACTTAATATTTGTGTGCAACTGAAATGATTTCTAATATCTTCTTATATGTGGAATTACTTATCATATTTTTCAAGTTTTTCCCAAAGAACGGTTGTAGTATTTTATGTGAACAATATTTTAAAGACAAATGAAAGGACTTTTTCCTCTTCCTTTTCAACACTAAGTATATTGATTTTTAACATTTGTCAATCCTATTGATGGAAATGGTATTCCATTGTTGTTTTCATTGGCTTTTTTCAGCTACTAATTTTTGAATATTTTCCTCATTATTCTTGTATTTTTTTTTTTTACATTTCTGTTTTAATGATCATGTCCTTTGAAATTTTTACTAATTTTTCATATCTTTTAAAGTAGAGAATGTGTTGATATTTAGGTAAAAAAAAATCTATTTTCTCTCTCTAAACTTCAAAATCAGCTCATACCATTCATGTGACCAGGTAAGTCTGGATGCCCCTCACTGGAAATGACATCATCCAGCCAGATCTGAAGTTGGGTCAGAGGAACGTGAAAAGTTAAAGTATTAATAATTAACTTTAAATTGCATGGCATCATACTTGATTTTATGAAATATAGATTATCAGAAAACTAGAATGGTTGTATAATTCAGGAGCTCACCAAATTCTTTCCAAATCAATTAAAGAATTCTACATCAGAGAATAAGCCTTACCCTTCTCATGGCAAGACCCAGATCAGGACAACATTAGCATGTCAGATAGGGTGAGGAATTTCCTCTTATTTATTTGGACATATATGATAGGAAGAGAAGTCAGAGTGAGGCCATCCTAGAGTCAGAGTGTCCCCTACAGGTCATAGGCAGCATGACAGGGAAAATGGACAGCTTCAGACTTGAAGACCTTGAAGACCTCCCTTCCGTGAGTCCATGTCCTTGGAAAAACCTACATCCTCTCCCCTCCCCAACACTCACATCCTCACAACCCCTTTCTGCTCTGGGAATATCAGGCCACAGTCAAAATGCCCTTTATTCCTGTCCGTGTTTGTCACCACAGCAGCTCAGGAATCCTGGGTCAACTCTCTGAACACCTGGATTCTTATATCCACTGGACTCACTGCAGCTCTTTCTCTGACTTCATCCTTCACTCTTGCCCTTTCCAAATTACCTCCATTGTGACTTTTGAAATCTTTAGTCAGTAAACAGCAAATCCCTTAAACTGTCAAACCCATCTCTGAACATTCTCTTTACCATCATATCCTACCTGAAACCTGATTCCTGGCTGGGACATGCTCCTGAAAAGTTCTCAAATGGTAGCTTTTTCCTCTCTGATATCTCTCATACAATCCAGGTCTTTGTCTAATAGCTGATCACTATCAGTTTCAGCCAATGCTCACTATTCCACCTCTCCCCCTTAAACATTCTTCCTCGTATTGTAGCACTACTCCACATATAACCCTGTCTTTACATGGTATCTACTGACCTTGGAATTACTGACATCCTCCTGGATTCCTTCCACGGCTGCTCTATGACTTGCTCCCATACGATTTCTCATGAATCATGATGATTTCAATACACACATACTTGTCTTTGAGCCTCTTGAAACCATTTCTCCTCCAGCACACAGTCCTCCTGACCTCACAGAGCACCATGGTGGACCTCACACTTTAACCTTCCAAGAGCACCTTGCTCCAAGGTCCCAAGATCTACCACTCCACTATCTGGACTCCTCCTCCTTTCTCTCAAGTTTGTTCCTTCTACATTTTCCCTCCAAAATCCATTGAACCACACCTGGACCTCCACTTTCTTTTCCTTCCCACAGTCTCTGCTTCTTAGACACATTAGATACATGAAAAGATTCTTTTAAAGTATACTTTTTTGAGAAGAAATAAAGTTTTTGTTCAAGAGCATCAAGATTGTCTATGTAACAAATCTCTGTGGATCAAGAGAAAAAAATTCCTGGGATGAGCAAACAATATAGGAAGTTTGCAGAGGAAAAACACTCATATACAAAAGGCAATTGTTTTCCTATATGCCAACAATGCATTTTCAAAATAACAAAACATACAATCACACTTAGCCAAAATGCAATACTTTGATATAAGTCTAGCAAAATGTGTGCAGGAAACTGCAAAACAATTAAGAAAGATAATAAAGATGTGAAGAAATAAAGAGTATCTTGTGTACATGGATTCAAAGGCTCAAGGCTACTAAAATGTCAATTCTTCTCAATGTGATCTATAAATTCTTTGTAATTGCAAGCAAAATCCCAACAAGCTATTTTGCAGATATCAACAACTTAAATATATATCAAAAGACAATAAATATAGAATAACAACACAATACTTAAGATGTAGGTTAAAGTTGGTTGGCTCACATCTAAATTTAAAAACTGAATATAAAGCTATAGGAATGAAGGCAACCTGTTATTTGTGATAAAATAAGACAGAGATCAATGTAAAAGAATAAAAAGCCCAGATATTGACGAAGACAAATACTGTCAACAGATCTTTGGCAAAGCAGCAAAAGCAACTTAATAAGATAGTCTTTTTAACAAACATTGTTGCAATTAAATGCAAAAAAATAAACCCAGATGCCTATTTTTCACAGATATGAATTCAAAATTATTCATAGACCTAAATGTAACATGCAAAGTTATAAAACATCTACAGGAAAATATAGCAGAAAGTCTAGGGGTCCTGGATCTTGGTTCCTCAGGACACTGGAGTAGCCACCAGACCACATTCACCAGCAGACTCAACTCATTTACATAAGGACAGTGGGCTGTTTCTGGATCTGAGAGGCTGGTGAATTTTGCCTTCAACTCAGATCCTGGAGGCTGGATTCACAGACAGAGATCTGGTCTGCAGCCACCTGTCACAGCTCTTCCATGGGAAGGCAAGGTGGGGAAGGTCTGAGGACCACCTGAGACCAGTCATCCTGCTCATATGGACAGAGCTCCTCCATCCATTCAGCCTGGGGCTGAGGATCTAGTGAACAGTGAGAGGCCCTTGCTCTGTGCAGACAAAGCAGGCACTCTGTGAGAGTGGTGCTGGGCAGGGTGAGGTCTCTGATGGGAGCACTCCCTACTAAGAGTTTTCTCCATCCTACACACCATTGCCCAGTGCCCACTTGCTAATGGAGCTGGCCCTGCATCTCCTTGAAGTTGCTGGAGTACTGGTCTCCTACAATCTGAGAGTCACTCTGACCTGCTTTCTAATTTTCTCTCCCATCCTAAGCTTTCATTTGGGCTATTCTCAGTTATAACTGGTTATTTTAAGGCAGGCATCCTTCTAAGGGTTTGCTAGATAAGTTTATTTTCTTATACTTACACTGAGATATGGCTCCTAACATTATTCCCTCTTATGATTGGAGACCCTAGAAAATTAGGTTAATTGGTGACTCTGACAGAGCCAGACACAGTCTTTGTGCTCTGCAGACTCTGCAGGCTGTAGCCTTCACACTGCCCTATGGCGAGCAGCTCTCTATTCTCAGACTGCAGGACCAGTTCCCAGGGTCACAGTTCTAGAAGACAGCATAGCCCTGGCTGGACCACAAGATATGCAGTTCTCTTCCACCCAGCACCAGGTCCCCAGGAAACCCAGTGACTGTCACCAGCTTAGCCTCTTGTACCCACAGGCACCCCACATGCAAATCACTGTGAGGCCTTACAGAAGAAATCCTCATCATAGGCTGGACATGTGGTGGGTCTTCATCATCCAGATGGTCACACAGATGCTGGAGCTCCTCCTCTCCCTGCTGGCAGCTCCCCTGTGTGAGGGTTCAGGAGTTCAAAGGGGCTTCATTGTGGGGTAGGACAGACTCACAATGACTCTCCTTTTCCCCAGGTGTCCTGTCTGAGCTCACCCAGAATAAGTCAGTCCGCAGGATGGTGAAGCCCTTGCAGACCCTCTCCCTCATCTGCTAGATCTCTGGGGTTACATCAGTGGTTATGATTGGAATTGGATCCACCAGCATCCTGAGAAAGGGCTGGATTTGATGGGGTACTGGGCAGGGAGCACATATTACAACACAACTTTCCAAGGCCACATCTCCATCACTGCCAACACTTCCAAGAATGGATACTATCTGCACCTGAGCTCTATGAGTGTGAAGGACATAGCCACTTATTACTGTGCAAGAGGCACAGTGAGGGGAAGACAGGTTGAACCCAGACAAATCACTTCCCTGCAGAGGGAGATGAGCAGCAGGGTGTACTCAGAACCAACAAGGACATGACTTAGGCCCAGGAGAAGGTGCAGGGAGGGGAACAGTTTCCTGTCAGAGTCTGGGGCTTCTTCTACCTTGAGCCTATTTCCCTGAGGACTTGTCTTCCCCTTGCTTGGGTGGATTCTCCTTCATTTTAGTACGCAGGGCAGTATCAGGACAATTCAGAGCCTGCATTTATTCACATCAAGACAAAAGTGAGGTCAATGACTCTCCCTCCCCTTACTTACATTTTTTACTTAGATTCCAGTGTGAACTTTTGTAGCTCATCTTAATTAGTATCTCAAGTATGACCTGCAACTCCCAGATAGTTCATATCAAATAATGGCACTCTTTTCTTTCTAAATATTAAACACAAGTTAGGGAAAGGTGAATAATTAAACATGCATTTTTTTTTCTTTGAAAATAGATTTTCATTTAAAGATTAAGATTTACATAAAAACTGTGAAAATATAAACTTTCTTTAGATCCAACAGCTATTTTCTCCTACTGTTAACCTCTTATATAGCTATGATACAGTAACCAAAACTGTTACCATTACTAATAATATCAATAAATTATAGACTTTGTTTATTTTTAAAAATTCCCCTCATTTTGTTATACAAGGTTTTTCCCATGATTGCATTGAATTAAGGGTGTGTGTAAGATTACCACAGAGGTTCAGAGCTTTACCCCTTGTGTCACCCTAGGGGGCACATGACATAAATATGACTCAGCGTTGGTGATGTTGAATTCCCTCTCTTGCTTAGATGTGGTGGCTTCTCTACAGTTCCACCTGAACTGTAAAGTTACTATTTGTCCCTTTCCACACACTGTTCTTTGGAGTTGAGCCAATGAGTCCAGTGCATACTCAAGAGGATGGGAGTAAATCTTCATCTTCATCCAGTTGGTTGGGGGAATCTACATATATTATTTGAAATAATGGCATGTTTTCTTGGATTTTTATTTTATATTTTGGGTTAAAACTAATAAATTATTTATTTTGATGCTCAAATTGTTCTATGTATGGCAAATAGGAGCTCTGTAAGTCTGGTTCATGTATCTCCATGTGACATGTCCAAATTAGTGTGTATGTGTGTGTGAATGTGTGTGTGAGTATGTAAATGTGTGTATGTATGTGTGTTGTGTTTTGTTGAGTATGTGTGTGTATTTCCATTTGTCCTGCTTGAAATGCTCTCAAATTCTTAGATGTGTGGTTTGCTCTCTCTCAATAAGTTTGGAAATACTTGGCCATTATTTCCTCAAATACTTATTCTTCTTTCTCTCTTACTTCTTCTTTTGAGATTCCAATTACACCTTTAATATATGATTTGATATTTTCCACAGAACTGAATAATATGTTATAATTTTTATACTCAGTATGGGTACATTAATATTCCTGTATCTAGTTCACACTTTCTTTTGACAACTGAGACATAGCCACTGAAGGGCCTGCTGAATATATTGTTCAATTATTTTACCATTTTCCTTTACTATTTCTTGCATTCTAATTTAGTCTTTCCAGTTTCCATCTTTCTGCTGAAGTTATCCATCTTATCCTTTCTTCTTTTTCTCTTTCCTTCCTCCCTCCCCAACATAAAATAGAAAATATAATTTTTTTCTAGTGCATATGGAGCATTCCACAGAATAGATCATATGTTAGGTCAGAAAAAATTCTAAGTAAATAAAAAAATAATAAAATCATGACTGCATATTCTCAAATCACAAATGAATAAAGCTAGAAATCAATGAGTGGTAGAAATGGAAAAAAACAAAAATAAGGAACTTAACATCCTATTAATTCACCAATGGGTTAAAAAGGAAATCCCAAAGGAAATAAGAGAAATACTTGAGATGAATGAAAATGAAATTACAGCATTCCAATAATTATCAAATGTACTGGAGGTAGTGCTGAAAGCAAAATTTTTAGCACTAAATGCTAACATTACAAATGAAGAAAGACATGAAAAGAAAGACCTTATCTCACAATTGAAGAAGTAAAAAAGAAGAACAAACTGTACCTAAAATGAGCAGAAGGAAGGAAAAAAACAAAGATTAAAGTTGATATAAATGAAACAGAGAACAAAAAATAGAATAAACTAAACCAAAACTTGGATTTTTGAAAAATTCAAAGATATTGATACATATTTAGCAAGAATGATAAAGAAAAGAAAATAGATGATACAAATAACCAATATAAGAAATGAAAAGTGGTACATTACTATTGGTACCATTGAAATAAAGACTTGAGAAAAGTACTCAGAACAACTGCACAAAATTAAATTAGATAACCTCAATGAAATGGACAACTTCTTAGAGATAAACAAACTACATTACACTGACTCAAGGAGAAAGAGAAGAAGGGGTATGGCAAGGCCTCTGTTTCCTGTCTCCTCACTAAGGCTGCAGGGATGTGGGTGGGTGCTGGCCCTGGGAGCAAGGTGAAGCACGTGGAGGAAGTGCTTTCATGGGCCACTGGGACATGTCTCCACCCTGCTACCGCGAGCTGCTGCTCTAGAGCTTGGGCCTCAGGCTGCAGGCGCTGTGCACAGGCCCTGATTCTGGACTGACTGGGTCCCTGAAGGCACCGCGGATGGCTTCCTTTTCCCCATGCCCTCTGGTGCCCCAGCCTCACTCCTGCTGCCCTCCCCACCCAGGTCCATGGCACGAGAGGCCCAGAAGAGGCTAGGATGCAGTGCAGTAGCCAGAGGCACTGGGGGGACCTAGACCAGGATGCGGGCACTGTGGGCTACCCAGTGGCAGGGAAAAAGGTAGAAGAAAAACCTGAACAGCAAACTGAAACAAAAGAAGGTGATAATGTACCCAGCAGTGCTGAACCCCATAACATCGAAGTGCCTTATTTGCCAGAAGAAATAGGAAAGCATGGAAAAGTCCTTAAAATAAAAGAAAACAAGCATCCATTTGCACCCTATGGATGAGGAGAAAAGCAGATAAGTATAGGGAGCCAGGAAACCCACAACATCTGTGCTGCTGCCTCTGTGTGTGAGATTCATGACAAGGCATTAGAGCCAAGAGGAGAAGATAGATGGAAAAGAGGAACCTGGCTGTTCAGAGGCAGTGTGTTCCCTCTGTGAATGTGGAGAAAAACCCAAAGTCTCAATCTCCTTCAGATAACCCATGGGTGACAAGTAAATGAGATGCTACTTGGAAAGAGCTTAAAGAACCAAAAACAGCTGCTTGGACTTCCTTTTTTTAAAAGGGCAAATGAAAGAAAGAAAAAACAAAACAACCATTAAAAACAAAAAATAGACATGGGTTTAGGAAACCTAATGATTATGCAAGGTTTTTCTTGGGGAATTTCCAAATGCTCCTTTTATTAGGCAGCCAAAGGGGAGCTAATGCAAAATATCAGAAATGGGTTGATCTTTATAAAGAGTATTTATTTGGGGTAGAAGTCCACAGTTACCAGGCCATAAAGCATAAGATTCTTCTCTCACCAAAGTCCATTGCCACGTGTTGGAGCAAGACAGCTGCCAGCTTTTGCCAGGGTTCAGGCTTCTTGGGTTCCTCTCTTCCTGGGGCTGCATTTCTCTCTGGGATTAGCTCCTCTGTTTCCTCCACAAGATCAGCTGTAGACTATCAGGTGAACGAATCACTTCTCTTCTCCTGGGGCCTTCTCTCCAACATCAAAACTCCAACATCAAAACTCCAACTTCAGAACCGCAACTCAAAAACTCCTCTTTGCCTGGCCTTTTATATTCAATTCCCCCACCCACCAGGGGGTGGGGCTGAATGCCCTACTGACATGGCCCAGCCAATGCCCTAATGATCACTTAATCATGCCCAGATTAACAGAGCAGTTTACAAGCATGATCCAATTATATTTTTAGAATTCATAATTACATCAAATTGCCAAATGGCTACATTCCATCCTCTGAAGTCCAAAACTACATTACAATATTTTAAAAAAAACTTAAATCAGTAACAATTCAAGTACAAAATCATATCATAATCAGTTTAAAGAAATACACTATCTTCAGGCAAAAATCTGTCTGCTGTAGACCTCTGAAACTTACAAAACCATTTAACTGATTCCAATACACAAATGGAAAGACAAAGGATAACTATTTTCAATATCATAAGGAGAAATTGGGATGTTAAACATCGGTCATGGATCCTCTATAGTTCAGTAAACCTGCAGGGTATTCTCCATTCTATTTCAAAGTCTGAGAGTCATTCTTAAGATGACGGTTTCTTCTCCTTGGGGCCACATGGGAACCCACCTTTTCCACAGGCTTGCACAACAGCCATTTTCTTGGTTCCACCCTCATCAAGCATCAGGGTGTCAACCAAGCTCCAGACCTCACCCTCCAAGAGTGTTGGGGTGATTGCCACACCTTACCCAATCTTTGAGTTAGAGTCTTAGCCCCCCTAGTACAGTGAGGTGAAGACAAAATTCCCCCTAACCCTTGGCATACAGGTTCAACTCTCTCAGAGCAATGCTTTGACCATCTGGACTTCTCTAATACATGGGGGACAGGAGCATCCCTCTCAGACCTATGGGGTGCTGACCTTAACTGCCCTAATCTTTGAGGAATGTGCTCCACCTTCCCTGTACCCTGGGGCAGCAAAACTCTTCCTGAACATTGAGTAGGGATATCCACCCTCTTCAACTCCTGGAGCAAACTCACCCTCTCTGTACATATGGGTGGGGCTCCTCTCTTGGCCCAAGGTGATGTCTTAAATCCAGATCTCAGCTTCCATGATTTTCTTCTTAAAGCTGTGTCTCCTTCAATCTTTCCTTTCCATGTCCTCTTTTGTCCAAGCTGACAGTGGTTTTCTTCATACAGCACTCTCAAAAACGTTGTTGGTTTAGCAAGCAAAAATCAGGGGTCCATGCCATCAGACAGTAAGATTTTCCACAAGTCTTTCTGAGATAACTGCATCTTCAATTCTGAATTATGAGTTCCAAGTTTAGTAAAGTCTTCAAATTGGGCATTTTCATTTGGGAATTTGATTTCCAGAAACTTGGAAGTTCTAGAATCATTTCCTGTTTTCTTTGTGCCCCAAAGTTCAGTCCTTAGTGTATTTCACTCATCTAGTATTTTCCTATAAGCTGCAAGGAGAAGCCAAGCCACATTCTCTGAGTTTACCTTGGAAGGTTCTTCAGCTAAATGCTCTGGTTCACCACTTTCAAATTCTGTCTTTCATAAAACACCAGGAGATAATCTTGCTAAATTCTCTGCAACTTTAAAGCATGGCTTGCCTTTCCCCCAGTTTCCAATAATAGTTTCATCATTTACTTCTAAGCATCATAGAAAATACCTTTAGCATCCATATTACTACCAATAGTCTCCTCAAAGTGATCTAGGCCTTTTCCATCCAGCATTTCACAATTCCTCCAAAAAATACCCCTTACACATTTATAAAGCCATTCCAACATTTTGATATATGCAAAAGCACTTTGCCACTCCTCAGTACCAAATGCTGTATTAGTCAGCCAAAGGGGAGCTAATGTGAAATACCAAAAATTGGTTCGTCGTTATACAGGGTATTTATTTGGGGTAGAAGCCCACAGTTACCAGGCCATGAAGCATAAGTTTCTTCTCTTACCAAAGTCCATTGCTACGTGTTGGAGAAAGACAGCTGCTGACTTTTGCCAGGGTTCGGGTTTCTTGGGTTCCTCTCTTCCTGGGGCTGCATTTATCTCTGGGCTTAGCTCCTCTGTTTCCTCCACAAGGTCAGCTGAAGACTATCAGGTGAAAGGCTTGCTTCTCTTCTCCTGGGGCCTTCTCTCCAATATCAAAACTCCAACTTCAGCACTGCAACTCAAAGCCTGCTCCCTCTGTCCTTTGCCTTGCCTTTTATATTTGATTCCCCCACCTACCAAGGGATGGGGCTCAATGCCCTACTGACTTGATCCAGTCAATGCCCTAATCATAACTTAATCATGCCCAGATTAACAGATCAGTTTACTAGCATGGTCTAATTATATTTTTATAATTCCTAATTACATCAAATTGCCAAATGGCTACACTCCTTGTTTTGATGAATCTTGGCCACCTACTTCAGCTGTAGGGCAGAGAGTTGAAGCTATAGATATTTGAAGTTAATTATGAAGATCTTTGCTATTCTTATAAAGATTTTGTTTTAAAGCAACTTAATCTCTTAAGATACTGACACCAAATGCCTTTAAATGGCTATGGATACTTAACCTTCAATATCCCTTTCATAATTTTAGGTGGGACCCATTTTCATCTTGTTCTGAATAACTATTCAAACTCTATAGCCAACAAGGCCATTCTATCCTGCAATGAAAGACTCATTTTCATTATGTGCAGTTTTCTTAGTGAAAGAATTAATATCAAGTAAAAATGAGTTTCAACAGTAGTACTGACTCTATGTATAATAAAAATAGATCTTTGCTAATTCCTGGAAAATTAAAGTTAATTTTTCATTTCAGTTTAGCACCACTTCATATTGTAGACTTATCTGGAGAACTTCCAGGAAAATGGCATCAAAATAGGTAGGGAGAGTCTGACTTTCTCACAAAAAGATTGGAGAAAAGGCAAGGACCTATCCAAAGGAGATGCTTTAGATATATGTAAAATAAATGGGAAGGTGCTCTCAGTAATCCAGGAGGGTGCTGGAATGATAAAGAAGCCAGAGGAAAACCATGAATTTCTCACCCCTCTGACTGGAAAAGACAAATATATCCTGCCCTTATAGCAAGTGACCTTAGTGGAGTCCTTGTCTTGCTGTTGCCAATGGAGTGGTAGAGAGCATTCCCTGGGAGGAAGAGGGGTCTGATGAGAGAGGAGAGTGGTTTCTTTGCAGTGAGTTTGGCCAGGTGTTCCCCCTTTGAATCTTAGAAGGGGCCCCAACCCAATGGGGAAAGTGGAGGGGGGATCTCCTCAGGCAAGCTTTCACACAGCCTCCCCGGGAGAGAGAGGAACTAGATTATAGAGGGGGAGACAGGTGCCTAATCAGCAGGGCTCTGGCAAAATGTAGAAGTCTAACAGGCCTGAGGGAAAGGGGGTGGATAGAGCCAGATAAGCTTTCTGAAGTGTAATTAACCTGTGGAGCCAGTTTAGTTCAGTGGAGGAATTCCCACCTTGCATATATGAGGTCCCTGGTTCATTAGAGTAGTGACCCAACAGGTTATCAAGCACCCTGCGTATACCATGCGACAAGTAACACAAAGACATTCTTTTGTTTAAAGCTTTCTCAGATCTCTTATTTTTTAAAGGTTCCTTTCCCCCCCTTATTTTGCTTGCTAAAATCTGGTACATCACATACAGAGGGCATGGTGATTGATGAACACTGCCAGCCTGAGAAACTCCTTAGGGGCATAAAAGGGAAGGCTGTTTTTCTTTTGTTGCTTTTGTTGTTGCTGCTGTTTTGTTGTTGTTTGTTGTGTTTCCCCTTTCTTTCTTTCCTTTTTTTTTTCTTTTACCTATATTTTCTACCTACATTATTTTTTTCTTTCCTTCATTTTTCTGTCTTCTGTTTTCTATTGTTTTTCTTACATTCCACCTCTTTTTGTTTGGTCTTCAATTTTTGGTATTTATTTCTCTCCTTTTTTTCTATTTTCTTTTTTTAAATTTTTCATTTTTTCTTTTCCTCACCTCATCATTCCAGCTTTTTAATAAAATCTATATATTTTTCTCTATTTTGTTTCTTTCATTTTTTCTATTTCACTTCATAAATTCTTATTCCTTTCTATTTCTTATGATTTTTTAACTTATGATAATTACTTATTTTCCTAGGTCTTGTACAGTTCCTCTTCTATCTTTTAAAATCATTAGTACTATTCTTATTTTCTCTTCTTGTCTCTTTCCTTTTCTCTGTCCTAATATTTTTTCAAGGGAACACAAACAACAGCAAGGAAATAGAAAAAGAGGAACAAATTCTCAAATTGAGACCTTATGACACACACACAAATACAACAACAAAATAAAACCCTAGAGTAGAAAGAGAAGGCAATCAACCAAATAAGACCATCAAGATAAACAGAAGCCTAGACACTAACAATAAATTACAAACCATACTAAGAAACAGGAAGACATGGCCATGTCTAATGAACAAATTAAAGAACAAGAGTAGATGCAGAACATGGAACAACTAATTAGAGATGTCCAAAAAAATAGCATTAATCAACTTAAGTGAAGGAAAAGATTAAAGATATTAAAAAGAGAGTGGGAGAACACACCGAAGAAATTGTAAACATACTTAAAAAGATAATGGACCTGGTGGTGATGAAAGGCAAAATACCAGAAATAAAAAATACACTGGAAGCACATGACAGCAGATTTGAACAGCCAGATGAAAGAATCAGTGATGTGGAAGACAGTACATATAAAATCAGACATATCAGGCACTATTCTCCAAGCAGAATAGTAGTGAAGAGGTTACTGGAGATTGAGACAAAAATACAGTAAATTATTATATTGCTGATTTTTTTAGTAAAATTTTAGGGATTTGAATGACAACACAAAATGCACAAACATATGCATTATAGGCATCCCAGAGGGAGAAGAGAAGGGAAAGGAAGGAAGAAGGAGTGTTGGAGGAAACAATGGCTGAAAATTTCCCAACTGTTTTGAGGGACATAGATGTATATGTCCAGGAAGCTCACTACACCCCAAACATTATAAATTACAACAGGTGTACCCAAAGACATGTACTGGTCAAATTGTCCAATGCTCTAGACAAAGACAGAATACTGAAAGCAGCAAGAGAAAAGAGATCCATCATATACAAGGGAAGCTCAATAAGATTAAGTGGTGATTTCTCATTTGAAACTATGGATGCAAGAAGGCAGTGGTATAACATAGATAAGGTGCTAAAACAAAGAAACTGTCAGCCAAGAATTCGGTATCCAGCAAAGCTGGCATTCAAAAAAGAGGGAGAGTTCAAAATATTCACAGATAATCAGAAATTAAGAGAGTATGTCAATAAGAAACCTACCCTTCAAGAAATAGTAAAGGGGGTTCTGAAAGTTGAAAGGAAAAAGCAGGAGAGAGAGAGGGAGTTGAAAGAGAGTGTAAGAATAACTAAATTGATAAAAACAGAAAATAAACAGCATATGGTATTCAAAAACCTAAAGAATATATGCTAAAGTAAGTAATTCCCTGACAGTAATAACATTGACTGTTAATGGATTAAACTCTCCAATCAAGATACAGAGATTGCCAGAATGGATAAGGAAATATCACCCACGTTTATGCTGTCTATAATAAAATCACCTTCTACCCAGGGATGCAAGGAGGCTGAAAGTAAATAGTGGGGGGAAAATTTACATGCAAAAAATAACTTTAAAAGGGCAGGAGTAGCAATACTAATAGCAGACAAAATAAACTTTAAATCTAAAATTATTGTAAGAGAAAAAGCAGGAAACTATATATAAATAAAAAGGGTAAAATATCAAGAAGTAAAAATCATAAACATTTATGCACCTAACCAGGGCACCTCAAAATACATGAGACAAACATTGGAGATCTGAGTGGAGGAATAGATGCCTCTACAATTATAGTTGGGGACTTTAATACACCATTATCACTATTACACAGAACACCTAAAAAGAGGATCAATAAAGAAATAGAGACCTTGAAAAAATACATTAAAAGACCTGTATCTAAAGACATGTACAGAAGAAAAACAAAGAAACTAAATTAAAAATAAAATATAATTAGCGGATTGGGACATTCAAAAAAATGGGAAAAAACACACAAAAAATCCTTTTTAAAAAATTATTCTTTTTTCCTTTTATCACTATATTATTGGATGTCCAATGTACCGTGACACCTTCACCCTCTCATTCCCCAGTGTCTCCCAAATTTTGATTTAATTTTCAAAGAAGTTTTAGGTCAAAGAAAAGTCACACATGGAATACTAGAGACTCCCACATACCCAACCTCCATCCCCTTTCCCCACCCCATATTAAAACCTTTTTAAAAAAATAGATGTTAACATTGTTAAAACCGTTATACAGATAGTAAAATATAGCAACTAAACATTGTCAATGGTTTACAGTATAGTTTACAATTTAGACTGTACAGGTTAATAATTTTTGATGACATTTACCATGTCCTCTGTTCATTACTGTAAGGTAATGAAACACATTTCCCATGACCACCAAATACCCCATTTGATTCAATTTTATTTCTTTTTCCTATTAATTGTATTTGGTAATTATATGGGCTTCATGTTCAAGGAAGGTTTAGATCACAGAAGGGTTACAATGGGGGCTGCAGAGGATCATTGGTGGGGGGTGTCTGGGATGGGGGATTCGTGGGAGTAAGTTCATCTGAGTATACATGAAAGATATATAAATTTGTTCAAATGATCAAGGGATGGAGCATGGTCACAGTGGGTAGACAAACACTAAATGAGGGAATCTGAATTCCCAGCCTGGAGAGCTCTGCCACATTCTCCAATGGAGCAGCAACAAATCCCTGAGTGCAGGGGCAGTGTCTGGCAAAAGAGGATGGCCCACTGGTGGGTTCTTGTTATTGAGGACTAGCCTTATGAGTCTTTGCTCTTGTAATTGAAACTTAGCCTACTGTTATGGGGTGCCTAAGGGTTGCCACCTGAGAACCTTCTTGTTGCTCAAATGTGACCTCTCTCTAAGTCAAACTCAGCATATGAATGCATTACCTTCTCCCCAACGTGGTACATGACTCCCAGGCATGAGCCTCCCTGGAAACGAGAGAGTAACACCAAGTGCCAACTGGCAACATGATTGGAAAAAGACCTTGAATAAAAGGGGGAAAAGGTAAAGAGAAATGAGTTCATGTGGCTAAGAGACTTCAAAGAGAGTCCCAGAGGTAATGCTTACACGCACCTCAGTAGGATCTCATAGAACACCAAAGTGGGTATCATCCCACACAGAGGGGCTCCTGAGGGCTCTACAGACACCCAGGTCCTATGTAAGTGGGGATAGCCCCAGAGATTGATGCCTTGTTAGTGGGCTCTCCTTTGGAATCTGTGCTCCTGAGAATGACAGA
>JAQZBX010035964.1:0-24357 GCA_029593785.1 Cabassous unicinctus
CAGGAGTTGCAGTGGACATAAGAATAGAGTCTGGGTCAAGCGACGGAGCTTCTGCCTACCACATGGGAGGTCCATGGTTCAGTTCCTGGTGCCTCCTAAAGACAGTGAGCTGGCGTGACGAGCAGGCATGGCAAGCTGACACAACAAGATGACACAACAAGAGACACAAGAAGAAAAACATAATGAGAGACATAACAAAGCAGTGCCTCCTAAAGAAGATGAGCAAGACAGCAACATGGTGGGCAGGTGTGGCAAGCTGACGCAACAAGAGACACAAGAAAAACATAATGGAGAGACACAACAAAGCAGGGAATGGAGGTGGCTCAAGCGACTAGGCACCTCCCTCCCACATCGGAGGTCTCAGGTTCAGTTTCCAGTACCTCCTAAAGAAACAAGGAAGACAACAGACACAACAAGTGCAAATAACGAGGGGGTGGGGAGAGATAAATAAATAAAATAAATCTTAAAAAAAAAAAAAAGAATAGAGTTTGGAGGGAACATGGGAAGGGTGGGGGTTAGAATGGACAAGAGAAGGATGAAGATGGGAGTTTGGGAACTAACAGAAAAACCCAACAGGCATGGATTGATGTCTGGTGATGAATGAAATGAAAGCAATTTGAGGTCCTTCCCACATGCAAAATACATTCACCCCATCACAACATCTCCAAAGATCTTAACCCACGGAAGCATCAACTAGCTGTCCAAAATCTCATGTGAATATCATTACCTCAAAAGTCCCAAATTTCATCATCTAAATCAGGCGTGGGAGACTCTGGGTATAATTCATATCCTGGGACAAAATTCCTTTCCATCTGTGGACCTGTGAACCTTGAAAAGAAGTTACTTCCAAATACAAAATGTGGAACAGGCATGGAGTAACATTTATAGACATTCCATTTCAAGCAGGAGGAATTGGGAGGAAGAAGAAAGTTTACCATTCCCCAATAATTTCAAAATCCAGCAAGGCAAGGTTTCGAAGCTGTGGAATAATCCTCTGTGGCTTGATGCTCTGCCCTCTGGGACTAAAGTACTGCCCTTAGAGTCAGTTTTCCTTTTTTCTTGAAGAGTAGCACATCTTTGCAGCTGAGTAGTTTCATTAGTCTGTTTTCTACCTGCAGAATTTTTGCAAGTCTGACAGCCTCTTCAACCTGTCTATCCCTGTAAATCCAAGTTAGCAGTGTTTCTGCTGATATAACATTTTCAAAAACCTTGTGGAACACCTGTGTAGATAAGGGGGTCCTCCACAGATCTTTCCTGGACAATCCCACCTCTATTATTGCTTTCTCCAGAGAAGGCTCAGGGAATCCATGAGTAATATGGATGTCACATGAGTCAGATTAAATGCCTAATCTCTTCAGTACTAAAGGTTTGATTTGAAATCTGAACTGGCTAAGAATTTTCCAAATCATCAAGTTGTGGTGTATTTTTGCTGAACAGTTTTTCTCTCAAGTTATCTCTTTCCTCTTGCATTTCACTATAAGCAGCAAGAAGAAATCAGACCACACCTATGACTCTTTGCTTGGAAACCTCAGCTAAATAGCCAAGTACATCACTTACATGCTTTCTACACAATGGTGGGACACATTTCAGATAATTTTTCTACCACTATATAACAGGGTATATTTGTTATTTGTTCCAGTTATTTGTTCCTCATTTCCTTCTGAGCCCTCACCAGAAGGACCTTAAATGTCCATATTTCTACTAACAATCTGTTTAAAGCAATCTAGGCTTTTTCTATGGTGTATCTCAAAATTCTTCCAGCCACTACCAATTATCCAGTTTCAAAGCTACTTCTACATTTTAAGGCATTTGTTACAGCAGCATCTCCTTTCCTGGTACCAAAATCTGCATTTGTTTCCTGTGGCTGCTGTAAAAAAAATGATCACACACTTGGTGGCTTACAACAGAAATTTATTCTCTCATAGTACTGGAGGACAGAAATTTGAAATTAGTTTCGCTGGGTTGAAGATCAAGGTGTCAGCTGGGCTGCACTCCTTCCAGAGGCTGCAGGGAAGAATCTGTTCCTTGCTCTTTACAACTTCTGGTGGCAGCTGACATTCCTTAGTTTATGGCTGTATCACTCAAATCTCTGTCTGTCTTCATGTTGCCTTGCCCTCTTTGTGTGTGTCAAATCTCTCTGTGACTTTCTCTTCTAAGGCATTTAGGGTCCATCCAGATAATCCATGATAATCTCCCTACCTTAAAATCCTTAACTTAATCGTACCACACTTATAGGTTCCAGGGATCAGGCTTTGATATCTTTTTTTGGGGGGGGCGGGGGGGTGGAGGGGCATCATTCTGCCCACAACAATCACAGTGTAGTGGCACTGCATATTAATTTAACACAAGTGTATCACGTCTAGAAAAAAGTTTAACCCTTTTGAAAAAAAATTGGACCTTTCAAGATGACCACTTATTATTTACTTAATATTGCAATAAAAAGCTGCAAAATTCCTTTTTAAAGTTATTATGCTAATATGAAATACTTATTGTGAATTTCCCATTTACAGATAAATATAATTAACCTTGCAAACAATTTTAAAATGAGGTTAATATTAATAGTACAGTTAAGTGGAGTAAGCGCTGATAAATGAGGAAATATAAATAGTTGCAAAGTTTTAAAAAATAAAGTAAAAAGATTTTAGGAATAGATTTGTCTTTTTTTAAAGGAAACTACTCTTTAGAAAATAGTTTTTTTCCTCCGTGGGGCTAAGGCATATAAATGGCTGCATAAAACCTGGTTACGTTTAGTTTATACCCTCACTCTTTGGGGTAAGGAAGGGCATGGGGTGATCAAATACCAGATGAGAAACTACTGGCTGAGATGGTTTTAGTAGAGCAAGCAGGCAGCTAATTCCCTGCCAGGTTGATCACATCAACCTGGGAACAGCTTTACAGCCAAGAAGTCTGCTCCTGTACTTGCATTTGACCCTACAGGAAAGGAGGAAGGATTCAGAGAAGCACAGAAAGTGTTTAAAAAAAAAAAAATCAACGTCTTCTCTCTGAAAACCTACAAGTGGACAGTTTGGGGTTCTCTTTAGAGAGCTGTATTGGCCAAATAAAAATGATGTCTTTGGCAATAGCTTTAATTGCCCTGGTAAAGTTGACCCAAAGACCACAGGCCTGGTGGGAAATTTAACACTAAGACAGGAATTTGTTCTTTGTCATTTAAGCCTAGGAAACAAACCAGAGTTATAGTCAAGAATTAATAGTTGCTAGTGAAAAGGATGAATAATGAAAACTAAGTAATTGTACGTATAAATTCGTATTCTAAAAAAGTGACCCTGGAGTAGCCACTCTAAATTTATTCTCATATTTTTGTTATAAAAAAGCAAAAACAGCAAAGCAACCTAATCTGTGTTCAGTTATTCTTATCTTTGAAAAGCCAGGAAGCCTAGCCTGAATTCCTTGGGAGGGCATATCATTTGTTTCCAGAGGTTTATAAGCTTCCTCTGAAAGTACTCATTTTGCAAACTGATACTAACAAATATTGAGTATATAAATATAAATGTCCAGTCCCACATAAACCTAAAGATCCACAATTACAGAATATTATTCATAAGAGCAGTTTCAGCAGTTTCTCACTGAACATGAAGATCTTAGTGCTGGGAATTCTTCACTGGGTCTGAGAAGGAGAAAAGACTCCATGAGTATGTCAAATTGGAAAGACTCATTGAAAAGATGCCAAATTGCCACCCTTGCCAACAGCCCTGCCAAAGAGGAGGGTTGGAGATCATACCCATCAAGAAGTGACAGCCACAGCCACAGTGGCAAACTCCTTGTTGTATCACATTGTACTTGTCCAAGGGCTCACAACTAACATTGGAAAAACCTTTTAAACATTTTCTAAGGTGATGGAAATGTTCTTGTATCTTGACGGTGGTTCCATGACGGTAGTAATTTGTCAAAACTCCTAAAACTACCCACTTAAAGGGGTAAATTTTATTGGATATAAGTTATACCTTAAACTTATCTTAAAAATATATTAGCACATCTCCATATTTTCTTTTTAAGCTATGATATTTTAAATTTTTTTATAATTCTGGCAACGCTGCTTCAGATTCATCCACGAACCCACCCAATGCACGTTACAAATAGATTCCTACATTTGACGCAACCTTTCTCCACGTTAACAGATTAAGTTTGATTTAACTTCTCCTTGGCAATAGAATAAACCTGTTTCTGAGAAATCTATAAACATAACTTTGTTTATAGCAGAGACACAAAAGGAGTTTCAGAAGGGTAAGGTTTGATCCTCCACCTGTGCCTGACCTTTCTGATGTTTTCTCCTCAGTGAGGTTGAGATGACAATATTACCCTAAGCTCCACTGCTTTGAGATACAATGTCATTTATGTGAGGTTATTTTAATACAAGCATTTTAAAACCACAAGCATCATTTATTACGTTTAATCTTTTAAGTATTTTCCACAATTTGGATGTTTTGTTTGTATAAGTCATAATTTATTAAGGCAATGATTGAAAGAAAACATGTTTTATTAAAATAAAATCATTGTAATTAAATTAAGAATTTTTCAATTAACGCAATATGCAGGCACTGAAATTTAATAACCTCACCCAAACTGGTCAACATGAAAGATTAAAATACTGTGTTATGCAGTTAAATCAAACTGTACCTTCTCCCTCTCTTATTAATACATTGTAAATAAGAAAAAGCTGCCTGTTTCAATCCCAAATGTGTCTACTTACTAAAATACATTTTAAAGGAGGATAAAATAGGTTTTCTACACATAAAAAGCTAGCAGGTATTGGAGCTAGTCTGGTGATTGGGTCAACATTTTACATAGGGGGCCAATCAGAGTGGAGATGACAAGTGGCCTCCACTAGTCTAGGATGAAGGAGCTAACAAAAGGTGACTTCAGAATCCTCTGTCAAGCACTAGAGACCACTGAAAGCACTGATGTTTGCAGAGTCAGTTCTTCAAAGAAATGGGCAGCATTTGTACAGAGAGGGACAGAGCTAGACCAAGGTCAAAGGTGTCTGTATGTTGTGAAGGTACAGAAATACACCAGTCAAAAGTGTTATTGCACAATCTGAAAGGCAACTAAAGTTGTTGCTCCATCTTGGAAATTAGGGTTTAGAGATACAGGTTAGGACATTTTATACATGGAAAGGGCCAGAGGGAAGGGAATCAAACTTAAATTTAAGCTTATTTAAATTCACCTACACACATTAAGGTGAGGAGGAGGAGAGCGAAAAGGCACATGACACTTATTTGTTCCATTACTGTTAGTTTTAACTTTGACCACTTGGTTTAAATGGTGTATGTCAGGTTTTCTACTGTAAAGTTAGGATTTTCCCCTTTGTAATTAATAATATCTTGTGGGGAGATACTTTGAGACTATGCAACAATCTTGGTTCTCATCATACTTACCTATTAGTTTCATTATTCTTGCCTGAAACAGTTATTTCTATGGTAACTGCCAAATAGTGTTACCTCCCCACCCCCAATACCATCATTCTAGGTTTAATTTTTCACAAATACCTACCCTGGAGAAGGCCATTCATCAACCACACCCCAAGAAAGACTGATCTGGTCTTTATTACCTGGTAGTAAAGTTGCCAGGGGAAGGAAAAGAGTGGAGGAAGAAGTCTAAACATCCAGGGACATATTCAACTAAAACACTCAATTTCTATAGGGATTTGGGACCAGGGCCACTGAAAAATTTCCCCATAAACTGAAAAATACGGCAAATAAAACTTAAAAGGATTAAAAAAGCAAAATACATAGCCTCAGGTTTACTTTTCAGAAGTGAAATAAAACATGATCTTCTCCTGTAAAAGTACCCCCTGGGTAATACTGGAATCATAACATTTATGGCGTTGTATAACTAAAGCAATTTCGTCAGGGTTAACATAGAGAGGCTGAATAAAAAATATTACATTTTTCCACAGGGTTTAAGTTTTACTTATCTACCAATTCTCTTTCTCCATAAGTAAATATGAATATAACTGTTCCAACCTTAAAAATATTCCTCAAGTATAAGATGCTATTTCCATAATCCTGGTCCTCAAATAGATGAGTCTGGCTTGATTTTACAAAAACTACCAACACAGACTTTTTGCATTAATTCAATAAAAGTGTTTCCTATATTAAGTACTCACAATCATCTGAATCCCTGCCTGCCATCCAAAAGACTTCATCTATAATTCTTGTAATAAAGGATTATATTGTGCACATTCCTCTTCGTTAGAAAAATAAAAGTTAGGATGAACAAATCTGAACCAAAAATTTTATATACAACAGCTTCACCCAGCCTTGGCATGGACTTGACTGCTGGCCCTTGAGCCTTGCTGAACTCCAGGTGCTATGTTCCTCTACCCCCAGCCTATTGTCTTGTCTTGTTTCTATCTTTCACTCAGGCATTTGCGCAAAAATATTTATTGGGTGCCTAGTATCATGCACCATGTTGGAGATAAAATGATGTTTACCCAAGAGTGTATGCTCTGTAGAAGCTCAATCTATTTTAAGCCAAGTTTTATAGTGATTTTAAAAAAACATGTATTTTCTACCTTGAAAATCAACAATATAACTTTCCTAAAATAAAATACACCCATTTCAAGTGTAGCTTGATGAGCTGTACTAAACGTACACCACAATAAACTACAACCCCAATCAGATATGAAATATTTCCATCACCCTCCTTAGTTCCTTTGCAGTGCTGCCCCTTCTCCCTAACCCCGTTGATTTCCCCCATCCCTGGCAACTACTGATTTGCTTTTTGTTATAGATTAATTTTACCTGCTCTAAAATTTTTTTATATAAATGGATTAATGCAGTATGTATTCTTTTATGTCAGGCTTCTTTCACTCAGCATATTTTTAAGATTAATTCATGTTGCCTGTATCAGTGTTTTGTTCCTTTTTTCTTGCTGAGTAGTATGAATAGAACATAATTTGTTTATTCATTCACTTACTGATAGACGATTAGGTTGTTCCTAGATTGGGGGTGTTATGAATAATGGTGCTATGAAAATTCGTGTACAAATTTTTGAGTTGACTTTTTTTTTTTTTTCCATTTCTCTAGGGATTTGTCCAGAAAAACTGCTAGGCCATGTAGTAAGTATATGTTTAACTTTATAAGAAATCACCAAACTGTTTTCCAACATGGTTGTGTCTTACACTTCCCACCAGTAATGTATGAGAAATTAGTTACACCACATATTTTCCAACACTTGATATTGCCTCTCTTTTTAATTTTAGCTACATTACTGAGTATATAGTGCATAGGTTGGCAAATTATTTTTTGTAACTGACCAGGGAGTAAATACTTTAGGCTTTTTGGGCCATATGGTTTCTATCACAACTACTCAACTGCCACAGTAGCACAAAAGCAGCCATAGACCAAATATAAACAAATAAGCTGGCTGTTTTCCAATAAATCTTTATTTACAAAACAGGTATGTAGACCTGTGGTGAAGTAGGGCATCATTGTAGATATGATTTGCCTTTCCTTGATACTGAGCATTATTTCATGAGTTTATAGGCCGTATGTATACACAATGTTGGTGAAGTGTCTGCTTAAATTTTTTGTTTATTTTAAAATTGGGTTTCTTGACTTCAAGTGCTTTGGTCAGAATTGTGAATATTTTCTCCCACTCAGTGGCTTGATTTCATTTTCTTAATGTATTTCAAAGAATAGAAATATAAAATTTTGATGAAGTCCAATTTATTAATCTTTCTTCTTTTATGATTAGTGCTTTCCAAAACCTGTTTAATATGTCTTTGCCTACTCCAAGATCAAAAAGATTTTCTTCTATGTCTTTTGCATTTTTAAAAGTTTTAGCTTTTACATTTAGATGATCCACTTCAAGTTAATTTGTGTGTATATGGTGTAAAGTAATGTCAAGGTTCATTATTTTCCCAATGGATATGCAGGTGTTTGGGTGCCATTTGGTGAAAAAACTACCCGATCTTACCCACATTGAATTACCCTGGCACCTCTGTCAAAAATCAACTGGCCATATATGTATTAGTCTACT
This sequence comes from Cabassous unicinctus, assembly GCA_029593785.1. Classification (NCBI taxonomy): domain Eukaryota; kingdom Metazoa; phylum Chordata; class Mammalia; order Cingulata; family Chlamyphoridae; genus Cabassous; species Cabassous unicinctus. The sequence goes on from JAQZBX010035964.1 coordinate 8,002, forward strand.
TCTGGACTTTATAGTCAGTTGATCTAAATAACTATTTCCACGTCAAATCACACTGTCTTGATTACTGTGGCTTTATAAATCAAGTTTTGAAATCAGGTAGTGTAAATCCTCCAATTTTATTCTTCATCAATATTACTTTTGCTATTCTAGGTCTTTTGCTTTTCCACATATAGTTTAGAATTAGCTTGTCATTTCTATGAAAACATCGGCTGGGATTTTGATTGAGATTGCTGTGAGTCTACTGATCAATTGTGGGAGACATGACCATTAATATTAAGTCTCCCTATCAATGAATATGGTCTATCTCTCCATTTATTTATATTGTCTTTAATTTTTCTCAGCAGTGCTTTGTAGAGTTCAGTCTACTTGTCATGAACATATTGTTAAATTCATTCCTAATTATTTTACATTTTTGATGCTATTATAAAATACTGCTCTTTGAAATTTCATTGTCTAGTTGTTCATTGCTAGTATATACAAATACAATTGATTTTTGCATATCAATTTTGTATTGTGCAACCTTGCCAAATTCACATATTATTTTTGGATTCTCTAGGGTAGAGGTTGGCAAACTATTTCTGTAAAGGGCCAAACAGTAAATATTTTAGGCTTTGCAGGCCATATGGCCTGTCATAACTACTCAACTCTGTTGTACAGTGTGAAAGCAACCACAGACAACAAACAAATGTGTGGCTGTGTTCTAATAAAACTTATTTTGTTGACCCTGGAATTTTAATATAATAATTTTCACATATTCTCTTTCTGATATTTTGTACAACCATTTAAGAATAATGCAAAAACCAACTTAGGTTACAAATTGTACAAAAATAAACCTTAGGCCGAATTTGGACTGTGGACTGTAGTTTGCCGACTACTGCTCTAGGTCTTTCTACATATACAATTATGCCCTCTTGAAAAAAGATGGTTTTACTTTACCTTCCCAATCTAGGTGCCTTTTGTTTTTCTTGATTTACTGCCCTGACTAATATGTTAGAGGAAACCTATTCAATCTTTCACTGTTAAGTATGATGCTGGCTGTAGGTTTTGTATCAACACCCTTTATCAGTTTGCTGAGTGCATTCAACAAGAATGGGTGCTGAATTCCGTCAAAATGCTTATCGTCATCTATGGAGATGATCATATGTTTTTTTTCTCTTTTTCTATTAATATGGTGAATTACACTGTTTGATTTTCAAATGTTAAGCCAATCTTGTATTCTTGAAATAAACTACATTTGGCCACTAAGTATTTTAATATATTGTTGGATTGTGTTTGGTAACATATTGTTAAAGATTTTTCCATTTACATTCATGAGTGATACTGGCTTACAATTTTCTTGTAATGTCTTTGCTGGTTTTACAAAGTAATACTATATTAACTTTGTAAAGTTAAGATATTTTAGACTCTTCTTTCCTTTTTGAAATACTCAGAATACAAATTTGCATTTCACAGATAGTTCTCTCGATAAAATTCTGTAAACATCCCTGCTAGATGTGTTACTACCTGCTTTGATACTTAGCACTCAAAAGTAAGTTCGGGGACCAGACATAGCTCAAGTGGCTGAGTGCCTGCTTCCCATATATGAGGTCCCAGGTCTGATCCCCAGTACTTTTTAAAAATAAAACAAACAAATGAAAAAAAACAATTCTGAGGAGCAGATGTAGCTCAGTGATTGAGCGCCTGCTTCCCATGTATGAGGTCTTGGGTTCAATCCCCAGTACCTCCTAAACACACACACACACACACACACACACACAACCAAACAAACAAAAAAAGAATAATTTCAAAGTTCAAGCTAGATCGGTCAGACTACAAAGGCCAGGCTCTGAACTGCCATGCCACACTGTTCCCTGGCTATCTTGTCAATTGGGAAGCAGAAAAACTAACAAGTGATGCCTTTTCCAAAATCATTCAATATCCAGTGACAGAATGAAGAAAAAGGAAATAAATAGATATATATAGATATATAGATATATGCATATCTATAAACGCTTTTTTTTACTTACTCTAGCATAGGGCTTTGGAAATCCAGCTAATTTCTTAACTTTTATTCCCTGAACTTTGACATTTCAGCCATTTCTGCAATATTCTCCAGGTTTATTTTTGTACTGTCCTTCTGTTCACTCTTTATTCATAATCTGGGCCTATCTCAATGCTCCCTTTGCTGCTTTTCTATGCTTATCTTATGTCCACCAAGATGCATTCCCTGAGAGGTAATTTTTCCCTCAAAAGTGAAATAAGCTTAAATTTGATACCACACTTGAGCTGACTACTATCACATATTTTTTTGCCCTATACCACATTTTTTTTTTGCCCTATACTTCTTCCAAAAAAATTCTACTCTTGTTTCCTGAATACTGAGAAAGTCAACCAAACTTGCCAGTATCTTATGACTACTTAGGAGGATGATAAAAACATCGCATTTAAATATGCAGCTCCACTGTTTTGCCATCTAGCCATCCTTCCTGAGCATTTCCATTGCAGGTTTCTCTGAATTCAGTTATACAACAGACAGTTTTTCATAATCATGCATGGAAAGTAACGTAAAAATCTTAGGACAAAAGGATGTGTGAACAAAAGAAAACGAAACTAGATGACAAAATAAATTTGGGGAAAGAATGACATGTGGCCAAGGAATCTAAAAAGATTGATATCTGGAATCTTTTATTTTATTTAATAAGAATTTTCTATTTAAACAAAATGCAGTTCAAATAAATCCCAGAATAGTGACACAAATTAAATACACTTTTAAAAATTAATCTGACAGTCTAAATACAGAATTTGAGGGCTCGTATCCAAAGGTCAATATTGCAGGTATAACTAATTGAAGAGATACTGATTTAATCTGAATTTATACTTTTTAAAAAAAGATTCAAACCAGCAAGAATATAGTATCTACTTCAATCAAAAATGTGCTTCTAATTTTGAAATATTATCAAAGGTTTCACATAAAAACCTCCCTTGACTGATCATGAGAGAAACTATATGCAGGAAAAATTGAGTTCTGGGAATTACCTGAAGCAAGCAATCATAATTCTTGGCATTTATGTAGAGATTTTACCTTCAAAGAATTTTTATAAACATTAAACTAATCAAATCATATAACAGACTTGAGAGACCTCCTCATCAACAGTTTCCAGTTAAGAAAAGCTAAGGCTCCAGGCCTTAGGATCGAGCATGACCCTGGGGGTACATATGCAGACACATATACAAATACATACATGATTTAAGAGCTATAAATTATTGGAAGCAGGTTTATTTAAGTAAGTGTGAAGATTGTGCAGTGAATGTAGGTATTATCAGGAAAATGTTCTGTGTACCACTAAGCCTAATTTCCACATCTATTTAGACTCTGAAACAGTTGAGTTCTCTATTACTATAACAGCATTAAGCTCATGACATTTTATTAGTGCTCACCAATGTTTAACAGGGGCACTTGCCCTCTTACAGTTTGCAATTTAAAAGAAAAGACTTATCCCAAAGTTAGCTTTTCAAAACTCTTCTCCACCTCCCTTTCTTTGAATAAACAATAGTGACACTGCTGCTGGTGGGGTTGTAGAAAAAGCAAAACAGGACAAAAACTGAGGAGTTAAGAAAAGGAAACTGTCAAAGTAAGGGAATATGAAGGGGGAGAGTGGAGGCCCAGATGCCTGGTGAGGAAGCCAAGCCTCAAAAGGAAAAAAGGATGAACAGTTTCCTACTGCAGTAATGAATACTGATCAGAAATAATGCTCAACTGTCTTGTGCCCAGTGGCTCCAAAGCAAATATGGAAAGACCTAGATCAGGCCTGGTCTCCTTCAGGTTTTAAACTGGATTAGTGCTGGTCTCTGTGTGCCTAAGGGCACTGTGCACTCAGCAGTAGAGGATGGAGCCAGAACCTGGTCTGGTAAATGAGAGACCTTTGAAAGCAGAAGACTCTGGGTGGGAGTGCTAACTTTCATCCATTAAGTCTAATTTCCTTAAATGTCATGCCATGGTACTGGTTCCCTGCTTCCATCTGTAGGGAAAAAAAGGGGTCTCTCCTGACAAGGTTTCTGCTCTCAAGTTTTTTTTTTGTTTTTTTTTTAAGATTTATTATTTATTTATCCCCCCCTTGCTGCTTGTGCTTTGCTGTGTCCATTCGCTGTGTGTTTTCTCCGTGTCTGCTTATCTCCCCCTTGCTGTGAGGTCCCACTGCATCAGCCCACCACCTGCCCTCACAAGGAGACCCCGGGAAGCGAACCCGGGGCCTCACACATGGTAAACGGGGGCTCTATCGATTGAGCCACACCCGCTTCCTGTTGTGAGGTCTTGCTGCATCAGCCCACTGTGCCGCGCGGGCCGGCCTGCCCTCACAAGGAGGCCCTGGGAAGCGAACCCGGGACCTCCCATATGGTAAACGGGAGCTCTATCGATTGAGCCACACCCACTTCCCTCCTCAAGTTCTGACAGATGATGGAAGCGAACTTGTCCAACAAGTTATCTATGGATGACAGATGAGTTGGAGCAGTGCCAGAGAAACACAATTGTGAGTATATAATGAATTGTTTGGATGGTTGAATGAGAATATAGCACCCTCCAATTTCTGGTGGCTTGTTCAATTCAGACCACATTCTCCAGTCAGAGCAAAATGAATCACTATACAAAGCAAAGTTTTCATTACCTCACTGTCTCCTTTTTGCAGCCTACACATCAGTGGAATAAAAGGAACACATATAACCAAGACTTGGACTTTCCTTGTTAAGTTAGGTAGGGAAAAGGGAGTATAGATGAATGGTAGAACGAAAATTTCAATTTCCAAACTGAAAATAATTTGGGGCTTAAATTACTTTGATTTTTCTTAGTGCACAATGCCACGTAATAATACTTACCCGAGCCACACACACACACACACAAAAAACCAAAACTAAAAAAAAAAACCAACTCCCTAAATAGAATTAACTTTATTCTTTGTGCTAAATGTAAGAATATCATAACAATGCATTATAATTATAAATTTTCAAAAGCACTTGAAAATTTCTAAGTGCTTTTATTCTCATGGGTCTCACAATGCACCTATGTAACAGTCAACTTATTACTCTTCATCCCATCATACAACAGACTGAGGCTTGCAAAGGCTGCAGGGCTGGCCTGGAGTCACACAGCTATAAAGTGGCACAAGCTCTGTACTAACCAGGGGGTTGGGCGGGAATTCTTGCTAAGTGCTAATGAATTGGGTAATGGGAACAATCACTTAACCTTTTTACACCTCAGTTCCCTCATATTTAAAATGAGATGATCCCCATAATCCCTAGATTGTAGCATAGTAGGGAATCAAATGAGTTACAGGCACTGGTATCACCTGCACAGTGCCTGGTCCATAGTAAATGCTCAGTAAACAGTAAATTAATTCCATCAGCAGAATCTAACCTTGCCTCTTGGGGTAAGGATAACTAGATGTGTAGAAATAGTCTGGTCTTTCTGTGTTGTTCCCCAAAGTTAGTTATGACTTTTAAGGTATTACTTTTTTTTTTTTAGGGCATTACTTAAAAAAAAAATTTGACCACATTGATCCTTTGCACTATGTAATAGTGCTTCACTTCTCTGTCATCTTTGAGTAAACAGCTGTTCCACAGGAGTAAAATTTCTAGATATGTAAAACTTACCCGTCTAATGCCAATTTGTTTTCTAAGTTCAAACATTCCTGAGATATTATAGACTTTTTCCTGGATTGTTAAACAGAACATCTAGAGCACACACATGTTCCTTGAAGACTGAGAGTCAATAGGAACATTCACACCCATCTGGAGACATCAGTTGTCCCATCCCCTCCCCTGACACAGGACCACAGGCTGGTGTGGTCACTGTTACTCTTATTTTTATCTCCATCCTTTCTCCATCCCACTCTTTGGCTCCTCTCATCACCTAGCCCCCAGTCCCTCAAACATATCTGCACCATATGAAACATACTCTACAAAAATATAAAGATAACCCATTATATATTAAAACAAGTGAGTAAGGCTAAGAGAAAGGGCCTAAAAACCAAAAGATAGGACCTTTGTAGTTATTCAGAAGACATTTTCAGTACAATTTTATTATGTTTCAAAGGGCTGAGGTTGCTTATAGCCTGACCTTCAAACAAGTGCACATGTATGTGCATTACATGAGTATGCTTAAGTGTGTGCGTGCTATATGTGCATGTACTGAGTGTTTTGGTGGTAGTTTCAGTCAAAATATTTTAAGTCCTTTATTTTATAGTTTTGAGCATACAGATTAAAAATGGGAAACTTTTAAATTTAAAACATTAAATGTGACTTGGTTAACAAATACAAGTATTATACTTACCACATATCAGGCATTATAGCAGGTATTAGGAACACAAAGTTAAACAAATAGATAATTTTTTTACTGTCATAGATCCAAAGGTTGTGAGGTTAGAAAACTTTTCCTGTCACCCTAAAGAAGGAATGTTTTAGATAAGATTATACACTAAAATGTACTCATTTCCAATTATAAATTGTAAAGGAAAAATTTTTCAGGCAGTGAAAAAAAATCTGTGCTTGGCATGCTTGCAAATGTGACTTGTGATCCTGAGTTCACTGGAGAGAAACCTGACGATATTCTAAAAATACATGTAAATGGAAAACTCTGAGGTCCAAATGCTGGGACTGTTAAATAAAGAAATGGAAATGAAACATTTAGGATCATAGCAATATTAATTACTCATACTTGACATATTTAGCAATTTCCATTACTATTTTATGAGGTGGCAATAGCATGAAAAGTTCAATACAGGAATTTTTTTTTTAAAGTTTAAGCAATATTTACAGGATAATAAAAATTGGTACATTAAGACTTAGAGGGAAATGCACTTAAAGCATTTTTAAATGAAAATTATTGAGAACACAAGGAAGTCAAATTTTATCCTATCTTCCAAAATATACAATTTTTAAAATATTAAAAAGAGGGAAAAAATTTTTCCAAGAAATAAAAAAAAAAAAAAATTCTGTGTAATGATTCAGATTCTGGTCCTTTCTGGACCATCATGGAACATCCAGTATAGGCCAGCCCAGCCTAAACCTGCCGAAAGGAGGGTACAGCAAGGCAGGTGGAAAAGTGGGCAGAGGAATGACAAGGCCCAGTACCACGGCACCTACCGTCTTTCCAAGTAAACTGTGACAAAAACTGCTGCTTGCTAGTAACCATTTCAGCTATGCACACGGCTGCCTGGCTGGAGTCTGCATTTCCCAGCTTCGGTGGTAGCTTGCTGTGGCCACGTTACCAAGTTCTATCCAACCAGATGAGAGGAACATGCCTCTTCTCAATTGTGCCCTCCAAAAGGAATGTGTGTGCTGCCTTGGCTCTTTACCCCTACCTGCTGGCAGCCGCCTAACAAGAACTGGGACTGCATCACACGGGAAAGCTGCCCTGGCTAGCTCTGGACCATTACATTGTGGACCATTTTGCGATAGAGGAAAAATTACGAAGCCAGGGTATTTTGGTGTCTAATTGTTACAGCAGCTTAAGGTGAAGCCTAATTAACAAACAGATTTATGACAGTTATTTTAGAGGCTAGCTGCCTCAACTCTTATTCTGAAGCTCAGAACTACCTGCTAAGTGATGTCCCTTAAAACTAATTATATTCTGAACACCTTTACTAGGTCTAAGCATCTTTGTTGGATTATATATCGGGGGGTTGGAACCTTGTCCTCTATACCTTTTATTTCTCAGAAACTATCTAATTCAGTGCTGCAGGGGATGGGACAGGATAATGAAGGAAGTTTATGCTCTAGGCATTAGGGTCAGACAGCCCTAGAACTGAGTCTCTGGACTCTAATCAGATGTGTAAACTTGGCAAGTTCAGTCATTCAACTAGTATCAACTGAGTGCCTATTATGCAGCACGTCCCATTCTAGGATCAAAGGCTTCTGCTATGTATAATGGTGCTTACATTCTGATAGACTTTTAAGTTCTGCAAATTCTCTAAAAGCCTCAGCTTCCCCATCTAAAAAATGAGGATAATAATAGCAACAAATGTACAGGACTATGGTGAAAATTAACTGAGGTGAGGCATATAAAATGCTTAGTCAATGCCAAGCACATAGGTACTCAATAAATCTTAACAATAATTAAGAAGCATCAGTAATTTGTGCTTGACTTATGGACACTCACTGAAATGCTACAGCTAAGAGCAATATTCCTTAGAAACAGTTAGAAAAGCAGTAAGGGACTGCTATGGCCAATCAGTTTGGTATTCATTTTATTATCTTTTCTTATCTCTGCCATCTGTTTGACAGGAATTATAGATATGTTTTATAGATAAATAAGGCTTACTGAACACAACATATTACAGAGTACTTGGAGGTTAATATTAAAAAACAAAAGTGACTGACTCAGAGATTTTCAGACATGATCTCTCAAGAAAAAATTCCTCTGTAAAGCTACCTAAGTAACAGAATGGATTCTTTTCAATAAGATGGTTTGAGACACTTCTTTAAGGAGTTCCAAATAGAATACTACCCATCTCTCCATGATGGTTTCAGCATCTGAACATACTGGATTGTATGTCACCATGAGCTGTGAATCCACACCTACCCCTTATACCCAGCGACAGCCCACGTCCTCAAAACAATGAGATCCAGGAGAGAGCACTTTAAGAAAAATCACATCAGATTATTTTAGCTTAGAGAAGGTTCAAATGCATTTCAGGTAAGGAGATCGAGGGCAGCTTCTAAGAGGATATAAGAGGAACTGTCTCAACTCACCAAACAAAAGTAGAAGATTGGGAATTGAAGATTTCTGGTAGATGAGGATGAAAAATAAAGTTATTGCTCTGCAGAAAATAAAGAGCAACATAGTAAACAATATTCTACATTGGGTGGCTTTCATTTTGTTAAGGGAATTTCAGGGGCAATTAGATTTGAATGCCAACTTTATCACTAAAAACCCCTAAAGCATGATGAAACTTCAATATTCATGAAACACTTAGCTCTGCTTCTGAATAGGGACTTGACCATCTACTAAATACTGAGTATTTTATTAGCATTTTAAATGTATTACCTAATTGAAGCCTAACAATAATCTATGAACTGGGCACTACTATTCTAATTTTAGAGAAGAGGAAGTAGGTTAAGAGAAGTTAAGGGGCTTGCCCACTATCATAAAGTTATTTGTGGGGAGTCTGGATTTGAATCCACACCTGCTTGACATCAAAGCCTACATTCTTTCTACCATACTACGATGAGTTTAATTCTTTATGTAATAAAAATTTTACTGAATTCTTTGGAAGAGTAAAGTAAAGCACTATAAGAGCTTACTGATAAATCAGGATTATCAGATTATCACTATAAATAAAAAGGAGGGTGACACCATGTTCTCTATGGTATAGTAATGCCCCAGGACACACTGAAGCCCCCTGTACTCCTTGTGCCCTTCTAGAGGGCACCAGAGGATGAGTAGCTGTGAAGATGGCCTGGCTGATGGGCTGATCAGCCTATTCTGAGTGTCACATTTGGCTGAACGGAATGGGGAAGGGCTATGCTTTCCTGGCTCAGTTCTTGTTGCGAGCCTCCCGCTGGCTCTATGTTAGCCATGTAACTTTTTCAGGGCTGTCACAGTGTCTGCCCTTCCAACTTGCCAACATTAATCTGCTACAGGAGTAACAACTGTGTGATTGTGAACATGGTTTCTCCTCAAGATGTTTAAAAACCTTATTAGGACTTATTTTGGGCAGTCAAAATGCTAGCTAAACAGCCACAAACTGGATCTTGTACTCTGCAATATTTTGTGGACAATGTACAGTATTTTATTGTGCAATTTCTAGACCACTTGAATAAAAGATTTTGAAGATGGGATGTTATTTTTCAGATATAAGAATTGTACTGGAAGTAGCTCCATATATTTTGCATAGTTCTCATGATAAAATAAGACAATCCCAATTACTATATTTTCTGTCTTCTGTTGTAAGAATATATATATCATAAAGGAACGGTTAGAACGAACTGACGTGAGCTCTGCCAGTTCAAAAAAATCAGTCAGAGTGATTACAATTGGCTTTGGAATGCATCCAGGTTACAGAAGGCAAGAATAGATTAGGGGTATATGCCAACATAGCAGTGACAAACTCTCAAGTTCTTTGTAAAAGCACCAGTATTTCTTCAGGCTTAGATATGACTCACGAAGGCTTCATTTTCAATGAAATGTTTCTGGAAGCATTTAAAAGCTGAAAAATATAATCCTGTCAGTACAGATGCCTCCTTCCAAAACAAAGATAAAAGAGTGACATCATTTCAAAATGTAGTCAGCCTAATGTCACCAGGCTGCTGTGCTGGAGGAGCCAATGCCTGTACAATCAGAAGTCACAAAAGTTTGGTGTGGTTCTGGTCAAGATGTGAGGACCACCACTTCACTTTGGAAACAAATCAGATTCAATATTAAACAAATCTGTTTTGGCTACTAATTTTGTGCAGATTTTTTTTTCTAATAGCAAGGACAAAAGTATCAGGTAAAGGTATCATATAAATGCCTTGAGGAAACTTTTAATTTTTAACTTTGGATATATTTTTTCTTACTCGTGCGCTTGCTGGCTGCTTTTGGGGGGTGGGGGGGTGGGGAACAAGGGCTTCCTACTTCCTCCCTCACTTCTCCTAGGTAATTAACAGGAGTTTGAAGCATTTGTGTTTTGTTCCCACCTATTTTCCATGAAAAAAAAAAAACACAAAAACATTTTCAACAATTACTGAGAACTGAATACTACCAGGAATTATTCTAAGCTCTGGAATAAAGCAGAAAGCATACTTGAAGTTCACATCCTGGAGTGGTACAGTTCTTAAAATGGGGCATTTTATTATATACTTCTCTGCATCTTTCTTCTCTTACTTGGTAATACTTTGTGGAAACCCCTCCGAGGCAACAATTGGTAAAGATGTATCCAAGGAATCTTTTTATGAGATTTCTGAATAAACTATGTAGAGAGAGCTGGGAAAAGTTCAATTTGTAAATGACATTAAGATGACACAACCCCTGTATCCATGGATCCAAAGAGACATTGACCTCTCCTATCAACTGCATCAGACAAAGGCATAAAGGCCTGCAGGCACGTGACCAAACCTCAGCTTCACTCACTTGGCTGGATCCCTTTCCAGCCACATCTTAGCCTGGGCCTTGCCAATGAGAACTCCACAGCCTGGATCCAGGTCCCTCCGAAGTGGCTCTGGGCTAAAACCTGCTGCTTCCACAACTTTCCTACGTATCACCTCAAGGATAATGACAGTAGGGAAGGTATATTGATCACTTAGTCTTTTAGGAGGATTGGAACCATAATCCTCCTATTACAAACAAGGACAGGCTTCACTCAAGTAACCTGCTCAAGGTCAGACTGCTTAACCAGGGAGTGGAGGTGGGAACTCCTGCTCTTCACCACTGGGCCATGATACCCTTCTGGATCTAAAAACTGCAGTCATGGGCAGGCTAAATTTTCCATTTTTCTAAGCAAGACAATCCTGATTCTTTTAAAGAACTGACAAGTTTCCACATTTCACAGTCTTAAATTTCTTTTCTTTTCTTCTCTGTGGATCTTTGCCTATGGTAACTTTTTGTTATTTTTTTCTGAAAGCTTCTTTACCCCTGGTTGGTCATTACATTTGGTAGTTTCAGACTTTTTTTTATTAAGCCCTAGATGCTATTTGTAGTAAGTTTGGAAAATACAGGGGGAAAAGCATCCAAAAACACCTACTTAACACTTAGGAGTGTCTCCTTCCATTTTATTAATGTGTGCACAGGTGTGTGTACATGTATATATGTGATTACGTATTTCTATAGAAAAATTGGATCATTCTATACATATGGTTAAGATGCTTATTTTTCTCATTTGTAATGTAAACATTTCCCAGTCATTAAAAATTCCTTAAAAATGTGATTTTTAATAGCTGTGTAAAAGCCAATGATATAGATGTACTCTACTTAAACTGATCAGGTTTTTGCCAATTTTTGGATATCAGAAATCTATCACTATGATGAATATCTCTGCGCAAATACTTAATATTTCCTTAGGCTGGATCCTTAGTATTGGAATTACTCGATCATAGGCATAACCATTTTTAAGGCCTTTAGCACAGAACTCTTGAACTGCTTTCCAAAATGGCTATGCCAACTTATTCTCATCAATAGTGCATGAAAGTGCCAACATCATTACACCCACACTATTTTATCTTTGACTTAGTTTTTGCCAACATGATAGGCAGATATATGTTCCTTAGTATTTCTGTGTTTACTATTGAGGTAGGACATTAGACCATACATATACTGGCCATTTATCTTCCTTCTTTTGTGACTTTTCTGTTAATGTCAATTCCTCCCCTTTTGTTATTTGGGAGTTATTGTTTTTCCTTAATGCTTTGTAATAGCTCTGCACAGATTCATTTATTCAATCATCCATAGGTATGTGCTAAACTCCTGCTGCTTACTCTGTCCTGTAATTAGGACACAATTCTTGTCCTTCATAGCCCAGGACATTTTGGGAAGTTTACTTACAAGACTTTTTCCTAAGCATATACATATTTTAAAACAACTAAGATCATACTGTCACAATAGTAATATTTAAGGTATAATTAAAACAATGTTCACAGGTCCTAGAAAGAATATTACCGACAAAGTATTTTCTAAGTTTTTCATTTGTTTCCTGTAGTAGTGTCAGTGTTACAACTACCAGTGGCAGTGGTGGTGGTAGTGAGAAAAGAGACAGCATTCTAGTTGTGTCAAAAGCACCAGGCCCTGAAAAAGAAGGAAGGGTCTTCTTTATCATCTCAACAGGCAGACCTAGCACAGATGATCTACTGATCGTTCGTATCAATTCTGTTCTACTGGATTTACAGGAAAAGGATATTCCTCTCCAACTCTGACAACAGGGTGACTGTCTTGATAGTTTTTTAATGGGTAATCAAGAGGTTTTAACAAGGTTAAAAAATTAAAATATATATTCAAGGAGATAAAATATTTTCAGCACATCAGTAAAATACCTTTTTCCAATTCTGTAGTACAGAGTACTACTTATACAGAGGTAAGTATAACAGCATATTGTTCAGTACCCACAGCTATGAAAATGTAACTTTCAAATTCCTCCCTACAGACCTTCAAATCTTAAAATCAATGAGCTCAGAATGAAACTAAAAGCAGCAATCACTAAGACATATTTTTTACATAATAATTTAATAAAATTCACTTTTTCAATATATTTTGCTAATTGAAAAAAGAAAAATCAAGATACTGCTGTTAAGAGTTTACATTATAGAAAAAGCAATAGTTACCTTATTAAGGAAACAAATGAGAAAATGGTACAATGAGAACTATCCAGTAAGCCTCCCCCCCTTCCAATAGTTATAGCTTTAAAGGAAGAAACATATGTGGTAGCCAAGGTAAGGAATGAAAAAAAAAAAAAAAAAAAAAAAAAGTGCCAATTTATTCCCCACTTGAACAAGAAATGCTTACTTTTTGTTTTACATAAGACAATTTATGGAAATATTTTGCAAAGGGGAGAGGTAATGACTTAGGTCAACTTTGTGATAGAAAGGTATTTCTAAAGGAATAATAGGATGCAGAAATGTTAAATATGGAAGAAATAGTAAGAGCTCCTCCAGAAGTGCCAGAGGCAGTGACTAAGGACCTTGATTCTGATTCAGGTTTTAAAAAATTTTTGTGAAACTTACAAATGAGATATATACTTACAAAGGTAGATGGTATCATAGGATGACTACTTCTCTGATTTCATGTTGCTTTATAGGACTTGTCATATTTTAAAATTCTACAAATTTAAAATATAAATTATTCTATATATTGAAATACTTTGAACTACAGTTTTTAAAAGAAAATTAAATTTTCTTTTAAGAGACAAAGGGATTTCATTATCTTCCAATTTATGACAGTCATTTTCATATTTGAAATGATTATATAGACTATATAAAAAAATTGTCAAGTTTCAAAAATGAGTTTTTATTTACTTGCAAACTCTATTATGTTTAACCTCTATATTATTAAAGTTTGAGTGCCTAAAAACACTTAAGATTCTATAAGCTAAGACATAGCATTCGTCTTTAAACTTCTTGAGGGAAGCGGATGTGGCTCAGGCGACTGAACTCCAGCCTACCACATGGGAGGTTGCTAGTTCAGATACCTGTGCCTCCTAAAGAAGACAGCGAGCTGGCGTGATGGGCAGGCGCAGCAAGCTGACACAACAAGAAAAAACATAATGACAAACACAACAAAGCAGGGAGCAGAGGTTCCACATGCCTACTAAAGAAGACAGCAAGGTGATGTGATGGGCAGGCGCGGCGAGCTGACGCAACAAGATGACACAACAAGGGACACAGAAGAAAAACATGAGAGACACAACAAAAGCAGGGAGTGGAGGTGGCTCTAGAGATTTGGCACCTCCCTCCCACATCAGAGGTCCCGAGTTTGGCTCTCGGTGCTTCCTAAAGAAACAAGGAAGACGAATAGACACAGCAAGTAAAAACAACAAGGGAGTGGGGAGCAATAAAGAAATAAAATAAATCTTAAAAAAAAAAAAATAAACTACATGATAAGAACTTTGAATTTTAAGTTATTTTCCTTAGGAATGACTAAAATGAAACAATTGCAATCTAAATTACTTTGCTGAGGTACAAGTAATCTTATCACTTTGAAAATGATACATTCATAAAAGCAGATGAAGACAGACAATATGATCCCATTTCTGCATAAGTAAAAAAAGGACAATTTGGAAATTGAGGACACTTTAATATGAGGATAGGCACTGAACAGACGATGTAACGTTAGGGTTATAGCTGAGTACCTGCGGGGGAAAGAATGTTTCTGAAATATTTTCCTCTCCAGAAGTGATTCTAAAAAGAAAAATGAGCACTCAGAGCAGAGAATTCAATGCTGAATGATTCTGTCATCCCTTTAATCTCATGACTCGGCAGTCACTCATTTCAAATTTAATAGCATAAAGTTTGCACATACAGGGGAAAAAAAGTATTCCATATATTCATAATTTAATTCTGAACGGCACTATAAACTGGGTGCTATTCAAATGAAAAGGAAATTAAAATTTTAATGCAAAGTCAGGGCTGGCTTTAAGTGTTAAAGGAAAAATACTCTATTACTTTCACATGCTAATGAAAGGTAATGCTAAGACAAAGGTAAAAATTAAAGTGAAAAATGTCTAAGTTAACAAATTTACATAAAACTGGCATAATACAATACACACTTATAGCCCACTTAAATAAAAAAAGGGTAAAAGTATCTTCTTGGATCTTGGGCTTTCATGTTAATTAATATTCATAATGTACCAATTATTCCACAAAATGTATACAATATACATAATGGTTGTAGGGTTTGCTATTTGGATAGCTGAGTAACTGCCAGGATAATCTGTTACCAGAAGGAAAAATTAAAGTTTAAGGCACTGTACTCACAGTACAGTGCTTTTAGCTGAGCCACAAAGTATGCTGTGGTTTATAGCTGAAATAAAAATTCTGTCTTTTCAAAGTCATCTGCATGTGGTTAAGGTGTGTCAGAGAGAAGTATTTTATTGTAAATAAACATAGGGGCTAAATAAAAGGAAGTTGCAAAGGCAGGTGCAGAACAGTTGAGCTGTTTCAGTTTCAGGGGAATAAAGTAAATAATTGTTCTGGAATTTTTTCAGTTCTGGGCATTCTGCCACACAGGAAGGGTGTGTAGGTTACTGAAGCTAACATAGCCACATAAAGATGAAGTAATAGAAATAGGCCACAGTTGGGCTCCAAATTTCCTTATTTTATCTTAAAAATGTAAGGCTCTGTAATGACTCTCATTTCACTCTTTAATATTTAAATATCACTGATACTAATATGGACTCACTGAAAGTAGAATTTAAAATTTTTTCGAGTCAGAAAATATTCTCTTTAAAAGGAACTATTTTCTTCAAGACCCTCATAAATGAGGAACATTGCAATTTTCACTCGTTAATGATGACAAAACAAGTACATTTAGTACCTAATTTGGAACTTCACCAGAGTCAGAGGAATACAAATAAAAGCAGCCTGTTTTACTACCAAATCTCTTCTTTGCTTACCTTTTCATGCTGTCTGGACTGGTCTGAGCCTTAATCTGAATTCCAAACTTCTTAAATCATAAACCAAAAATAAAAGAGCTGGGAGCAGATGTGGCTCAAGCAGTTGAGTGCCCACCTTCCACATGGGAGGTTCCGGGTTCAGATCCCGGAGCCTCCTGGAAAAAAGAACAACAACAAAAAAACAAAGAACAAGCAAAACAAACGATAAAACCAACTCAGGGAAGCTGATGTGGCTTAGTGGTTGAGCACCGCCTTCCCACATGAGGTCCCGGGTTCAATCCCTGGCCCCTGGTACGTCAAAAAAAAA